>JAMKQA010036759.1:0-44080 GCA_024699735.1 Posidonia australis | reverse complement strand
ACCTTATATATGCTTAATACCATGAAGAATGCCTTGGTGGATCAAAATATTCTTCCTGTACATCAGCCATATTGTGTTCTCGATGAATTTGTTGTCGAATTTGAGACTCTCTCCAGAACACATAGTTGTTCCAAGACATGATTATAATATATCTGATATTCAATGATGAAGTACTGGTATTGTGTTATTGGCAATTGTATTAAAAATCCCAATAGTGGATATTAAGAATCCCAGTTGTATTACCAAATTTAATGATAATATTATCATGACATATATCTTATGTAATGACTGGACACATGATAATGAATAATAATAACCCAAAAAACTTAATAACATAACATGACTTAATAACATAACATAAGTTAATAACTATTATTAAAACCTATTTTACAAGAAAAGACAAAAAAAAGAGAATGTCATATATTAAGAAATAATAAAACTTAATAATAATAATATTCAGACTTAATAAAGAGAATGTCATATACTAAAAAAAAGAGAATGTCATATTTGTACAGTACAGACTTAATAATAAAGTCAGGCATATTTGTACTGTACTCGTCATTACCCAAAAAAAAAAAACACCTGTTGCGGACGAGATCGGCGAGATGCAGAGAGATCGGCGAAGACACCTTGTTGCGGACGAGATCGGCGAGATGCAGAGAGATCGGCGAAGACACCTGGTTGCAGACGACGGGCTGGGGACGACGGGCTCAGGACGACAACGGACTGGGGACGAAGGACTCGGGACGACGACGGGCTGGGGACGACAGGCTAGGGACGAAGGCTAAGGACGAAGGGCTCGGGGCAACTTGCGGAGTAGGCTAGAGTCTTGGAGTCTGAAGATCGATGGATCGACTGGTTGCTGATTTTAAAGACCGAGCATGCAGATCACGAGTGTCAATAGAGTAGATCACGGGAGTGGCTGAAGCAGAGCTTTGTCGACTTGCAGGGAAGGCGTATCGGGCGTTTGAGTAAAAAAGTATAAGCACCCACCGACATCCACCGATACGACCGACATCTACCGAAATGTCGTCCGACATAAGGTAAGTCGCGACATACCTGTCAATGTCGTTTCCCTACTTGCACCCACAAATACGTGTCGACGAAATTTCGCCGACACGGATCGAAATTTGACACCATGATTATGACTTTGATCAAACTTTATTAGTCCTTTTTATTAGAAGAATATTCTAGTTGATAACCTGGATGTGTTGAATGTCCAATATTGAGCGTCTAACATAGAACACGCATTTCTAGGTGTATAACATTTCTAGAATGGAAACTTTTGATGCAGTTGTCCTAATCTTTTCAATTTTAGTCTCTTTTGCCTTTTTTTAACCTCTCGTATCTCTATACAAGTGGAGATACCCCTAACCTTTGAGGGAAGAGAAAGTTTAGAATTTTAGAAAGGTACCAACACACACTAAGAAAAGGGGAAATTTATCCCGAAAGAGAGAGTCAAGGGGTCCCTAACCTTGAAAATTTGAAGTCTTCTACGAGTTCTAACCACGTCACATCGACATTCGTTTTGCATCTCGTGCATTTGAAAAGGGATTTTTTTCTTTTAATAATTTTACATATCGCATTTTATTTTAGTTACATATCGTAACTAGCATTTACATTAGTTGTAACCAGGAGAATAAAACCCCTCGGATAAGTATCTTTTCTCTTATTTCGTATTAATTTTTAATTTACATTGAGTCTTTTACTATACTATATTAATCCACATTTTTTCGAATATTGTCTTACAAGGAAAAGAAGAAGAAAAAAAAACTCACCAGTGCAGAAACCCTTAGACAGTACTGACACTGTCCTAAGATAGTTGAACCCACAATATCTACATCTCCTCAGGTGTCTTGAGGACCAACGAAAGCGAACCAAGAATGACGATTATATTGTCTTCAACCTGCGTGGAGGAAGGAGTCAAACAAAAAAAGCAAGGAACACAAGCGAGGTGACGAAATACATCAAAGCATGTAGAACATCTACTTCCAAAAATCCCGTATCTACAATCAATAGATGAAAGAGCTAGATTCCTCATGGCGAAGCAGTTCAGAAAGTAGATAGGAAGCCGCCGTTGCTAAAGAAGAGGAGAAAGAAAGAGTTGAGTGGGAAAAGTGAGAAGGAAGAAGAGCAGAAGGCATTGAAAAAAAGCCCGATATGTAAAACGTTAATATATTAACATCTTACGTTAGACACTAGCAACAGTTATGTTTAACAGCAAGAGAGCTTCCAAGCATTGGACACTTCTATTCTTGCGTCTTATGTTCATAGAATTAACGTCGGTTTAATGTCGGACTTCGATCTGACAAAAATAAGAAATGTGTCAGACATCAATGGAAATATCGATACAAACGCGGTGAATTTACGGAAGTCTATGGAAATAGTCAAAAAATTTTGAATTTTGATTGGAAACTCTTGCATAAGCTAAAGTAAGTAATAATCTACATCTTAACCTACTTAGATCAACTTCCTCAATATGTATCACATGAAAATACAGTAGATAAATCCAATAAAAATATCCTAAAGTATATATAATACATAAAAATGCTTAATAAATGTTTAAAAACAAAAAAACTCAAAAAAGTTACCTTATATATGCTTAATACCATGAAGAATGCCTTGGTTGATCAAAATATTCTTCCTGTACATCAGTCATATTGTGTTCTCAATGAATTTGTTGTCGAATTTGAGACTCTTTCTAGAACACGTAGTTATTCTAAGACATATGATTATAATATGTCTGATATTCATTGATGAAGTAGTGGTATTGTAATCATGGCTCTAAATGTCGATTTCGTGTCAGACTTCGATAAGTTGAAAAATAGACACGTGTCGGGGAAATATCGGTATGTCAGAATCATATCGGTGGAAACATGGTAAAAAAAATTACATTTGTTCAGAAAACTTCCATTTCGATATCGTGTCGGAGTTATGTCGGCAAATTGAAAATAAGACACGTGTCGGAGAAATTTCGGTGACACGCGTAGACATTTGGTATCATGATTGTAATATTGACAATTGTATTAAAAATCTCATTGGTGAATATTGAGTAATAATATATACTGGCTGAGGCTGTCGAGAGATAAAAGAATGACTTGGAGGACGTTCAGGTGATTGCTCTTCATATTGTGTGGAAAAAGGAGCATAATGAAATAATACATCCATATCCCATCCAGTTTGTTCACTTAGAGCATAAGAAGATGTAGTTCTTGTCCAATCGCTTTGAGTGTTATAGTCTGTTTGCCAAACAGAACCACCACTTCCATAAGAACTATAATCATAAAGATCTCTAGGATCATGAATACTCAAAGAGTCAAGTGAGTCTAACAAAGATCCTCTTGTATGACTGCTCCAAGAATCTTGATCAAGTTGTTGATTACGACGACCCCGTCATCAATAATGAATTTCTAGCCGACCTCCATGATCCTCATCTTGTGTAGCATGTGTGAAAACATCCTCCCCAATAAATGGACTAAGTAGCCTTTGTGTTTCTGTTCTTATGACTCTTCTATTGCAGGTGGAATTACATCTCTAGTGCCACCATCATCATCATCTAGTGGTTGTGCGCCATCATTATCATCTGTCCTACTGTCACCCTCTAAGCCTGGAGTATGTCCACGAAAACGTCCTGATGAGTTCATATATTCTTCTACATCAATGCTCATTTCACTAGCAATTCTAGAAGATGGTCTACTTTGTTCTTCATTTAGAACTGGTTCTCTATTTTCTTACAACCACTGAAATATGAGATCATCATCTTCATCCTTGTTATAAATATATGCAATATCTATTGGGTCCATATAACCTTTTTCTTCTCCTTGAATACGTTTTATTCTTAACCACATGTTATAATACACAAATACCAAATCATTCAACCTTGCAGTGTCAAATCTGTTTCTTCTCTTTGTATGAATAAGGTTGAGTACTCTAATTTCGTTAACAACCAGATACTGCTGCCGTTTGAGATAAAACATTTACAACAATATTCCTTAGATTTGGAGTATCTATTCGATTTAACATCTACCATTCATCAGAAATATAATATTTATTTATTAACTATATTATGGAATAATATTATGAAATAAAAGAAATGATATTAAAAATATTACTTAGAGTCATTGTGTGACGAGAACGTATCCTATAAGGCTCTCCAGATGACATAAGTTCATCGAAAGTACTTCATTTCATTGAGAGCTTGTATTTGGACATTGACATTAGGCTCCAATTTTTTTATCACACCTTTAACAGATGCTAATAAATCAGTACGACTACCAAGTTAATGATTGTACTGGTAACAAAAAAATTTATTTAACAAATAATTTTGTAATAAATGAAATATAATGATGAAAAATATAAATGTACATGTTAAAATGCTTACCAACTTCATGTAGAGGATGAAGAAGCATGTTAGACCATATATCATCTATAATTTTGAGATATGTCTTAAATGATCTGTATACTACATCAGCTATAGTATCTTTCATCAATCTAATAGCCTCATGTAAGGAACTCATGGTAGGCTTCTTATCATCATCTACCAATCGAAAGACCTGTAAATTTGATGCCATAATATGTACAACCTTTTGACAATTCTCCAAAAAATGTACATTATTTATAATTGAATTTATTCTCCTACCAATTGGACTTTCACTCTCATGGTATTGGTACCACTGTGACGAATTGAATATATACTTCAGTCCATTTCTTCAATCAATTATACTTTGGAGAGTAATATAATTTGTTGCAAATCTGATGACTCTTGGACGAATCAAATCACCACCGCAACACTCAGGTGACCTCATTAAAGCTAGTAAAAATGAGTATTTGTAAATGAAATTTGTTACAACCTTTGCATCTCTTACTGTCTTCTCCACCAACTTTGTCTTCCCGAAGTCCTTAAGTATTAGATCAATACAATGAACTGCATATGATGTCCAATATATGTTATACTTTCTCATAATTTTAGAGCCAACCTTTTTAAAGTTACTTCTATTATCAGTCACAATCTGCACCACATTTGTTACTCTCACTTGTTTAATGATTTCTTCCATTTGTTTGTATATATACTTGTAATCTCTAATAACATCAGAAACATCAATGGACTTCAAGAAAATTGTACGACCATCATAATAAATTATAAAGTTGATGACCTGTTTCCTTGTGATACTTGTCCAACCATCACACATGATAGTCACCCTATAGGTTGGTCATTGTCGTTTCAAATCATTAATGTAGATTTTTAATTCTTCCTTCTCTATTTTAAGGTACTTATTCATGATCTCATGTTCAGTTGATGCCTTTATTCCCGTACCTTTTTTTGCTACAGCATTAGACATATGTTGCATATAAGATCCCTTTACTGTTTTTGCAAAAATAGCATTGAAGAACATATATTTTGCTACTGCTTGATCGACTTTTTCTCTGGCATTTTCAGACATCCCTTTGATTGTTTTCTACTTTGAAGCTTCTTTTCTAACTGTAGTTGCATCTGGATTGTCGTATCTTTGACTATATATTCTGAACATTCCAGTAATGCCTTTACCTTTATCCTTTTGTATCATGCCACTGCCACTGCCACTTCCGTTGTAAGTTCGGGTACTACCCGTCTTATGAAATCTTTCAATTTGTTTTTTATACCATTCTTCATTTCTAGACTCTTTTATTAAAATTCTATACATTTCTCTTTCCTCCAAAGTGTTACAATCTATCGGATAAACCATATCATCATTTGAATCTAATATGGGAATAGCATCAGAAGTATTTTCATTGAAAAGAATCTTATTAAACCTTTCTTGTCTTCTCTTTTTTGTCACTTTTCTTTGCTTTAGTGTTCTTTAATAGTTCTCTCATTTGAGCAGAAACTACAAATGAACACGATTTTCACTTAGCTACATTACTATATCCACCAGTAAGATGTTTTAATCTTGTTAATCCTCCACTCTTCATTTACTTGTCACATTATTTACATTATGTTTTTTGTCTATCATTATCAATAAGATATCCATGCAACCAACCTAGATCCTTTGATTTAACTACCCTAACATCACTACGACCTCCACTACCTTCAAATTCTGAGGAATTTGACATTATGAATGTTGAAAACAAATGATAGTTATTATTAATTTAATGAAATAATGCATTCAAATATTTTCAAATTTTTTACATGTTATAGTGGTTTCTACAATTATTCCTGATTTTTTTTCATATTTTCTTGATTTTTTAATTAATTATGAAATATTTTGATTTTTTAATAATTATAAAGAATTACTAATTTATATAATTACATATCAAATTATTAATTTTAAGATTCAAAATAATAAAAAAACTTGAAAAAAAACCTTAGATCTATGCAATATTGTGGTAGATCTAACTTAAATCTAAGTTTATACTTTATATCTAAGATTGCATGTGAACTTTAAAAAAAAGGGTTTAAATGAGAGTTGTTTTAAACAATACAATCTTGTGGTTGTAGTATAACATGAAAGTGGTACAACAATACTAAAGTAATAATACTATACATGGGATAAGTATTAATTAAAGATAATAAAATTAAATCAACAAATGAAATTACAAAAGTCTTCCAAATTACAAACCATACAAAAAGCCATGAAATTACATGCAAAAACCTAAGATCTAAAAATAGAAATACACCAAGTATAATTACTCCTAATTTTTACAATCATTCTTGATGTTTTTTAAATTTTCTTAATTTTTAAATAAATTATGAAATATTCTTATTTTTAAAAAAATTACAAAAATTTACTGATTTTATAGAATTATTATGTTAAATCTATTATTTATGTAATGAATTGAAATATTATTAGGTTAAATCTTTATTTTTTAATTACTTACAAAATAAATATGAGAATTTCTTAAATAAAAGAAAAGATTTACTCCAAGACAAAGGCTAAAAAAAAAGGAGAAAATGATGGCTATTGTAAATGCTTCATATATATTTTGTTGGAACTTGAAAGACAGTAAAACAACAAAAGCAAGAAACCACTTTTGCTTCATATATATTTTTCATAGATCTCTTAGCCCAAGTGGCCCAGGTGGCCCACCTGGTTCTGGTGGCTAGGTTTCCCACTTTCCCCTTGCACTCAAAGACCCACAAAAAAAGGGATGGCGAAGAAACGACGAACTTGGTTGGAGCCTTGGAGATCGGAGTAGACGACGATGCAGGGCGATGGACGGCGAACGCGAGAACCGGAGAAGGTGTTGAACGAAGAAGGCGGACTGGTGGAAGACGCTAAACTGGCAGAAGACGGACGACGTTGAAGGTTGGACGACAGACGACACTAGACTACGGGAGAAGCTTGTGGACGACGACAGACCGTTGGAGAAGCTTGAGTAGGAGAGGAAAGGAGATGGGAGAAGGCGTTGCTGGGGTGTTGGTAGACGAAGGAATCCCATGGCTTTTAAAGCCGTGTCGTGTGTCGTGTTTTGGGTAAGGCATGTCGTGCGATACGTGAAGTTTTGCGTAAAAAAATATCAAACATCCACTGACATCCACCGAAATATCGTCTGACATGAGGTAAGTCGCGATATACCTTCAAATGTCGTTTCTTTGCTTTCACCTACCAATACGTGTCAGCGAAATTTCGCTGACACAATTTCGCCGACACGGATCAAAATTTGACACTATACTTACGTTATACGTAATAGGTTACGTGTCCAACACTTCTGACACAACAACAAAAAAGGAATGCTAACATTCGACTGCGAGACATTAGACGTAAATACAAGTATTGAAAGGAAGAACACTAGAATCCATGTGTTTTAAGCCATAATTCAACATAACTAATGTAATTAACAGAAAAGAGGTCAACCCCTTTTGCCCGACACTTAGGAATATTATTGACCTCTGGCTCACTAAGTTACGTGTCATAAAACAACGGTCCCTATGGAAAGTGTAGGCTACATTCGATGAAAGGACACTTAACTACGACGAATTACATCAATTCATGTGTCAGTCTGCACTAGATAGTGAACAAAATTCCTGAACCATCACAATATATAAATTAAAACAGACAATGACTAAGAAACCTCATTATTTAAAGTCATACATTGCATATCAAGACCACTTCTCTTGTCCTATCAGCATGCATCCATGAAAAAACACGTCATAAATGCATCTTGAGTGACCGTCGAAGCCGATCATCCAAAATCTCTCCAACTTTCCTTCGACTTCCTCGCTAAGTGTTGGTTGTCTTGAATCTTCTATTTTAACCTCCTTAAACAATCTCTAAGGTTGTGTCTTTTATCTTAACCTTCTTAAGCAATCCCTAAGACCATGTCATTTATCTTAACTCTCTTAGGTAATTTCTAAGATTGTATCATTTATCTTGACCTCCTTAAACAATCCCTAAGATCATATCCTTTATCTTAACCACCTTAAACAATCCCTAAGGCCATGTCCTTTACCTTGACCCATTAAGTACTCTCTGAGACTGTGTCTTTTATCTAGATCTCCTTAAGCAATTCCTAAAGCCGAATCCTTTATTTTGACCTCTTTAAGTAATTCCTTAAGTCATGTCCTTTATCTTGATTCCTTTAAGCAATCCTTGAAGCCATATCCTTTATATAAACCCTCTTAGGTAATCCTTAAGGCCATGTCTGTTTCTCTAATAGCAACATTTAGTCTCATATCTAGGTTTCGAGTATTGGATGTCTTATCTAGCTCGATATCTGAGTGTTGGATGTTTGATCTAACTCAATTTTCCGAGTGTTGAATGTTCGAACCAGGTTAATCTCCAACTGTTGGATGTTTTATCCAGTTCGATCCCTCTATTCCTTATCCAACTCATTTTTTGAGTATTGGATGTTTTATCTAGGTTGATTCTTTCATTCCTCTTCCAACCTAAAGGCAACCCAGTCTCATATTTAAGTGTTGGATCTTCTTCTCCCTTCTAACTTGGTGGCAGCTCAAACTCACATCTCAGTGTTGGTTCATCGTTCTTTTTTTAATCAAAAAACCCCCCAAACAATGCCACATAGGAATATCGTAACGTCTTAAAGCTAGTTTCGTTCTGAAATCAACTTCAAAGAGAGACAATCTGTAGATATCTCATTTTCATACTCTCCTCTTGTTATTAAGTCTATTCACACTATAGCATGCTTCATTCATCCTTAGAGACCTTTCTCTCAGTTTAAGCACTCCATTAATGCTCTTTTGCCAATTAAGACGTAAAACACATAAAAAGCGACATCCAACATTAGAGACAGTAGTAGTAGCACTCTACCTTGAACGTTGTAAAACTAGCATTCTACGTTGAACGCCAGGAATCTAACATTTTATATATCTAGATCACTTCCTTCCTTAATTAGTCAAATCTTCCTTTTTTGAAGTCAAGATAAATTCTTAATTTTTTAAACGAACCTTCTTTCCTTATTTAGAGGCATTTATTACCTCATTAAATGATTCGTTTGACTACAGTTGACTTGACACCCAAATTTGACAAGTTCTGAGTCTAAGTATGTAAAACAATGAGTTCCCTACATATTACGTTAAATGCAGCATATCCTGTGTTTTACACCTAACAGTTGGATATTGTCTTCTCTTTCTTTTCTTTCTTGGAAATAATTTGAATTCAAATTCCTTTGATCGTATGTGACATTAATAAGGCTTTGACCATGCTTTATTGCTCATTAATCAGAAGAATATTCCTTCTTTAATGCAACGAAGATGTCTAGGTGTATAAACACAATCATCACTACGTTCTATATAGAACACGTCCCTTCTTATGTTCAACACTCTAGCATTGAAAATTGCTGTTACAGTTGTATAACCTTGCCTTTTTTTAGACTCACGCCATTTTGACTCACCCATGTCTTTATATATATGTGGGTATCCCAACCTTTGAGAAGGGATAAAAATTAAAGAAAGGAGCCTGAGGGATACCAATTCTAAGTAAAAAAGCCTTTGAGTTGAAAGAGTACGTGAGAATTTTGTGAAAAAGAAGGGAAAAAAGAATCTGAAGTCGACTTCTGACGAATCCATCTCTAACTATTCCATTTCGTGCATACACATCATAAATAAAAGATAGTTTTCTTTTTAGTATTTCGCATATTACATGCTTTGCATATTGTAGCTAGACATTTACATTTAATTACAATTGGAAGGATAAAGCCTCTTGAGTAAGTATACTCCCTTTTGTTTCATATTTTATAATTCGTTTTATTGAATTATTTACTATACTTTATTAACCCACGTATTTTAATTTTCTTTTGCAAGGAAGAGAAAAGAAAGATCAAGCTCGTCGGCACAGGCATCCTTAGACAATACTGACATTGTCCTAAGGTAACTAAACCCACATCAACAATATATCTCCTTAGACGTCTCGAAAGTCAATAAAAGCAAATCGCAAGTGACGATCACATCGATTCCAACATCTATGGAACGAAGAAATCGAATACAACCAAAGAGACACAAGTGAAGCGACAAATGCATAAACACTTCAGCCTCTGCAAAAATCCCATATCCACACTAACAATTACAATATCATATAAGTCATTGAACCTGGACTGCAACAACTACCATAGATAACTGCCAAGGAGATCCCTGGCAAGATGGTTACAATTAACTCTATTATCTTCAACAGCAAGACTGCTAACATAAGTAACTCTATTATCTTCCCTACAGTCACGCTAACTAGTAGTCACCAACAATCAAAATTTTCCAAGGAAAAAAGGTACGATGAAAACAACACAAACAAAAAGGAATTAAACGTCAACATGCATGTTTAGACCACTTTTTAAAGCTGGGTATGAAACTAGTTACATAAAAACCTTGCTAAACCTTGCTTTTAGCAAGGTTTCAAATGTCGATTTTCTATTGAACTTCGTCCTTAAGGAATAGGAAGAAACGCATAAAAATATGGAACTCCATGGAAATCGACTAAAACTGACTTTAGTTTTGAAACACTAGAATAATCTAAAGTAAGTAGTAACATACATCTAAGACTACTTAGATTCACTTTACAATACACTACATACACTTAATACGATCATCCCCAAGTATAAATAATATTCAGTTTTTCTATTAATTATTCTAATAGATACCTAGTATATTTATGGAAGGGACAGAGTTGTTTGATTCTGTTACTATTATAGTGTTTATTTTGTAGACTCGTCTACGCTGTTGTGTATGCTTCTCCATGTTGTTCTATATATTTTTCTATGCTACTACGTACACTATAAATGGGCTGTTGTGCATACTTGCAGACTACCCCCCAGATTTTGCCTCTAGGTAAACAGTTATTTGGGTATGATATAAATCGAAAGTTGGAAGAGATTTTAGAAGAATTGGAAGTTCCAATTCTTAGATCTAGGTAGATTTAAGGTTTTAGGATAGGTTTTGGAAGGATTTGAAGAAGGGAAGTAAAAGAAAGGGAAAGGAGACGTGTGAGTGGAAATGATAGTAGATGTGTGGAATCACTACATGTGAAAAAATACACCATATCCATAGGAAATTTAGCCATGTTAGCAGAAACAAGTTACAGTACAAATTTTACCGTATGTCCACCCAACATCTACATTGTGTACCAACATTTGTTCCAACATTGCAGACATTGGACTCGACAACTAGTAAATCCAGATATTCAGTTAAATATCATTTCTGTAAATCAAAGTCTGGCACATATCGGCAAAGCATCGACATTCAGTTCCATGTCTAAAACACAACAACACTAATATGCGAGCTTTGGGCAAACAAAATATCTCACCAGTGCCGCAAACTATCAAGGATAAGTTCCATAACCACGGGATGATTGCAGTTGAAAGTATTCCCTAAACCAGAAAAGCAAAAAATAATTAGAAAATATTATATCAACTCAAATGGATACAAAATAACACAAAAAAACTAGCGTAATCTAGCCAGAAAAGTAAACTTCAGATGAAGAAAAGTGACAAGAGTACGCTCCAAAATCGAAAATATGATGGCACATACCACATCCTGAAAAATTAAGCAATTGACCTTCATTATCAACCATATAATATACCTGCATCACAGTAAAGAATATATAACCAGTCAACGGTTGCTTAAGCCTAAAATAAGAAGATGCCAGATGCAAGAAAAGTTAACTTTAAGCTATTTATATGATTTCAGGAAATATGTGGATATTATTTTAGATGTCATACAACTGACTTCTTTCACTTGGAGCAAATGAAAGATGAACAATACACCTACATGGCACCTTCTCTGACAGTGATTATCATTCATTTCACATTTACATGCATCAATGCACCCCCAATGTGCAATGGACAACTATTAGATTTGCTTATTTTCACTCCTTTAACAACAGACATCTTTTTTTTTTAGAGTACTTCATTTTATATCGTGAGGATCCACTTGCCCAGGATCCATTTGTTTCTATCTACTTTGCTACATCCCCTCTCTAGAATGCCCCACCAGCTGCTGGTGTTGTTCCCACTTGCTGTGATTTCAATCATGAGGATCACATTTTGATCCATTTGTGCCTGCACTGCCTACTGTTGTTCTTGTGCCCTTTGTGCTTCTCAATATCGACAACCTTCTTTGATGGGGTTGCTACAATCCTGAGTATCTTGTTGATACTATTATCCAGTTGAATGGTTCCAACTGCCCAAGATACTATTATCCAGTTTCTTGTGGGTCTCAAGCTCTCTTAGTGTTTATTGGCGTCCAAGATAAAATATCTGAAGGATTCAAATTATGCTGTGTGGCTGAAGGATACTTTTGTGTTATGTTTTGGCTTTTGAATATATGGAATCACAAGTTAGTGCTTTTTTTTTTTGGCTAAGAAACTGCAAAGTAGATCCAGATGCCCTTCAAGAGATGTACTCTTATGAGAAAATAATTTCGTGTATAAAAGTTATATGAGAGGATTTTCAATTTCAAGCAAGGAGATCGTTGTTGGGGAAAGTTAATGATACCTTGCAAGGGATATGATAAAGCTAGGCATCTAGGGCCACTGTTTACCCATCTCTGAAGATAACAGGAGTTTCAAGTCATCAAATTTCTTTATGTACTGCAGTTAGATCATGAAAAAGTTTGTGGTTAGTTATTGCATTAGGATTCCATCCCATCCCTTCGCAGTGTGTTCCTCACATTCAGTGTGTGTCCCAAGTTCGACCTCTCATTGTCAATTGTCCAATTACAGGGAATTCAAGTTTGCTCGTTATGAGTGGTTGTGGTGTTGGTGGTGGATCAAACGGATGGTTGTAACTTAATGGGAGTTCATGGTGGTTGTGGCACTCACTTATGTTCTCAATATGGTTGCGCCAATCAAAACTCATTCAAGTTTTAGGACAAACTTGGCAACTAGTGTGTGCTAACTTGGTAGTTGCATCTCTTAATAATCCAGCTGACTCCACAAATGATATTGTCATGAATCTCTCAACTAAACTATGGCCCTCTTTCTTACAATGAGAAGGCAAGCATCACAGATCTGTTTTTTTCATCTAGAATAAAGAAATGAGTTGTTCCCTCTGAGTTGGTCCATTTTGATGCCTCATGTCCACAGTGTGTTCTTATTTCTTAGTAACTAAGATAGTAATAGTCCTAGCTTCCTAGGTGTGCCTAGTTTCTTATTTAGTTTACTGAGTTATTTTGGAGTTTCATGTGTTTGTTTTTCGTGATGGCTTGGGGTTCATATGGAAATTCCAATCTTTAAGACTTTGAGTGGATTTCGTGGACATTTTTACCACAGCCTCATTGATGTCAGACATGTCCCCTTTTTTGTAGTGAGCGAATTTGGACACGGAAATGATGTTCAAAAACAAAAGAAACAAAATATGGTCCATAGTGTCAAGTTCTCCTTCAAGTATCAAACCTCTGCTTCCATTCCATCTACTTACCGTATTATCAATACCACGAAAAGAAGTAGTATAAGGATGAGGATCATCAGCCTCATTTGTGTGGTTGTAAACCACATCCAGAATAACCTGCACAAAAACATTAGAGCTTGAAGGAAGCTGCGATTAAGGACGCTACAAGCAAAGATGATTGGCAACAGAATGTCTAATAAATGACAATGTTGAATGATGAGTATTCATGGATTAGTGACCTCTATGCCAGCCTTATGCAAAGCTTTCACCATCTCTTTAAACTCCTGAGAAGCAGCCAAAGCTCCACCACCACAACTGGCATACCGGCTCATAGGAGAGAAAAAGTTTATTGTAGAATAGCCCCATGTATTGATCTGGTGTACCGAAAATACTATAGAAATTAAATTTTAACAATATAATGCTTCTCAAACTTAAGAAGCATTAATAATTATATATAATGAAGTTAGTGAAACATAAGATCAAAAGAGAAAGACGTACTTGAGCAAAGCAAACATTCACTCACAAAAATAAGTTACAACCTACCATATGATCTCTAGGGTTTCGACGCCTCTGAAATTCCAGCTCGTCAAACTCAAAGATTGGAAGAAATTCAACTGCATTTATGCCAAGTTCCAAGAGATGTTGAATCTGGAGAACAGAATTTCATAGAAGTTTCATAGAAGGATAGAAATCCAAGCTTAAAAGTGTGTATACTAAGGGGAGGAAAGAATATGAATTGGATTTTTCAGAATAAATATGTAAATCTGAGTGCTTAAAGAACTTTGAAGTGTTCTGCAACATCTAATGTGTATTTCTGCCAACAGCAATGACTCATATATATGCCAAGAGTATTCAAGAAGAAGCTTTGTATTTAAGGTACAGTAGTTGCAACCCATTAGTTGCAAATTTCTTGTTTTGAAAAGTTCTGCATTATTTACAACAGTAACAAAGAGGGTTTTTTATGTTAGTGACTATACTATTATTCATCTGTCAAATTTGGTTGTGGAATTGATTAAACAATGTCAACTGCAGAAAATAATCTTTTAACTGTTTAGTTGCTGGTTGCAAATGGTGATGCCAATGCAAACTAAGAGATCAATAATAGGTGCCAGTTTCATCCTCAGGTATTTTCCTTGCTTGACTTCAAAAATTCAATTGTTGGAGAGCAAATAGTAGTTACATGTATGATGCTAGCCACAGGGGACAAACTCAACAAGATAGAATTAAGCTTAGACTAATTAAATTATGTTTACAATAGACAGTAAGAAATCACTTGAATTAAAACGTCACTCAATGGAGATTAACTGCATGTTCAATAGAGAAAATAATTTATCATTCTTTGAACCACTCGTTGTGATCCTCCTTAATGTATGTAAGTATCATCAAAATTAGAGATTAGAAGTTCATACTTCATTTGAAACTTGTCACACATTTCAAACTGGTGCATTAAGAATAAAAAAATTGTCATGTAACTATTAGAATAGATGGATTCTTATACGAAACTCCTCTTTACGAGATTCTTTGTAGGTCAAGTATGTATTCTCCTATATATATATATAAGAGATTATATTCCTTTTGTGATAAGTTAATACCATTATTCTTCTCTACCTATTTTAACATGGTCACAAGAGCATAGGTTAGAAACCTTAACCACAAGCCATCCAAACCCCACTGCCATCGAAAACACTGTAACTATCGCTGAAAGCACTGTAGTAATCATTGGAAGTTGCTAGAAATACTGTAGCAGTCTCCAAAAGTTGCTAGAAACACTGTAGCAGTCGTCGAAAGTCGCAGGAAACACTATTGCAATCGTAGGAGTCCACGATTGCTACTTCTGAGGAGCCCAAACACCACCGAGGTCCTTTCCCCCTCTCATATGGTATAGGCACCTCTCTTATGCTGTAAGAGGTTAACTACTACCTGTCTAACTATCTACTACTGTTTCTATTTGTTTGTCCACTACTACCTTCATTATAGCTCAACCTCCTACAAGCCTTCAACTGCCTTACAGGATACATGGCTTTGGAATTTGAGTGGCACCATCATGAAACTCAATGTGAAGAATTATCTTCATTGATCCAAGTCTGTCACTATGTTCATTGATGTTCACTGAAAGATAAAGCATATTACTCAGGATCTTTCGTCTACAAAGGATCCCACTTATGATAACTTGTTTACTATAGATTGTGGTGTGATTTCTTAGCTTGTCAGTAGTATGAAAGAGAATATTGTTGTTATGGTAAAGAAAATCTTAGATACATTGATAGAAACATATAGACATGAGAAAAACATCTCTCGTGTGTTAAGATTTATAAGCAATTGTTCTCTCTTCAACAAGGAGACCACTCGATTCAAGATCTATATGCCTTTCTACGTGCTATTATTGATGAGTTAGATATTCATCAACCAATTGTTCTCGATACACAGACTGAGAGTATCATCAGACATTAAGGAGTATTATGAAAGGCTAACCATTGCAAAATTCCTCTCTGCTCTCTTACCCAAGATCGCATCCCTGATCCATAGACAAGCACTTGATATTGACATTGTTCCATCATTGTCCTCTACATTCTTTCGCATTTTTTGCATCTCCACTGGAACTTCTACATTCACCATCGATCAATTGACGATGGCGATGGTCAATTACAGTCATAGACGTGGCCACAAACGTGGCAAACAATGCACTTCAGAGAGAGGACATGGCAATGGACGTTGGAGCCGCAAGTGTGATCACAATGGCTGGCTAGCTGCACTAATCATGCTTCTGATAAGTGCTTGGAGAAGTTCGGTAAACTTGAATAGGCCAAAACTATTGTGACTACATTAGAAGACTCTTCAGGAACCACATGCACATCTGATACAATTACTATCTCTCAGACTAAGTATGACCATTTCCTATAGCTTCAGATAAGTCAGACTTTACTCACAACTTTCCATGCAACAACGGATGCCTTTTTAGCCTCTACAGACAGCACTTGAGTATTAGATTTAGGTGCTTCTACTCATATGACAAGTACTAAAAACTTTTTTGCTTCCATATCCAATGCACCTTCTACTCTTTTTGCGTTTATAACAAATGATAGTCTTTGTTCTGTTCTTAGAGAAGAGGTTGTTCAGACCTCTTCTTCTCTAAACCTTGCTCATGTTCTTTATGTGGCTAATTTTCATGTCAACTTACTCTCTATTAGCAAAATCACAAAGTCTTTAAATTGCTCTTACTTTTTTCTTATATTACTGCACTTTCTAGGATCTGTAGACGGAGAAGAGATTGATTTAGGACATTCACTATACCTTTTTATTAGCAAGAATGTTCCCAGAGGGCTTGTCCCATCCTCTTCTACTATAAAGTCATCTTTTCTGTGACACTTTTGTCTTGATCATCCTTCTCTTTGGAAGCTTCAGCAAGCCCTACTTTGGATGTTTATGGAACCTTTCGAGTGTACATCTTGTCAATTGAGTAAGTATTATTGTGCTACTTACCTTAGTCAGTCAAGTTCTGTTAATTGTGATCTTTTTAAGTTAATCTACTCAAATATTTGGAGTCTATGTCGTACGTCGGATTATAAGTACTACATTGTGTTTACTAATGATTTTTCTAGAATCTCCTAAGTGCATTTACTTAAATATGGAGCTCATATGCTTACTATTGTTAGATAATTTTTTACAGAAATTAAAACCCAATTTTCTACTTTTACGCATTTTTTTAACAAATAATGCTATAAAATTTGTCCAAAATGATATTGTCAACTTTTACGCTTCCATAGGAATATTACATCAAATATCTTGTCCACACATCTCACAACAAAATGACATTGCTAAAAGGAAATACAGACATATCCTTGATGTCACACGTACTTTCATACAGCAGATGAATGTTTCTAAATACCTCTGGTCTTATATGGTCTTAATTATCTCTTATCACATCAATAGGATGTCCTCAACTGTCTTTTATGGTGATATTTCCTTTCAGAGATAATGTCTTGATCTCCCTTTTTTTCACATACCTCTCAAAGTTTTTGGATGTGTTTATTTTATACAGGACTTATCTCCTGACTTCAACAAACTATCCCCTCTTTTTTTCAAGTGTATCTTTGTAAGGTACTTCAAAACTTTAAAGGAATATTGGTGTTGTGATTCAACTACTAGGTGATATTTCACTTCTACTGATGTCACCTTTTTTAAGTCAACATCATATTTTGCCTCTATTTCTTCCACAGAGGTCCAAACTACTATTCCTTTTCCTACCACTGTTAAGAGTTTTGTTGTTGAGGGTTCCTTAAACACTTTTAATGCTTCTATAGCACCCCCTCGTCCTTTGTAAGTGTACACTCATCGTCCTCGAGAACAGCCACAAGATCAGACTCCAATCAATACAACTCCTATGGCAATAGATCTAGACACTTCAACTTTTTGTATTCCTATTCTCTCCGTAAAGGTAAACTATTTGTTACCACTCATCCTATTTCACAGTTTATTTTATATGATCGTCTTCACCTTGTCTTTCATCAATTTACCTTATTCATTTCTACTAAGTTTATTCTTAGGAATTACCATGTACGAGGAGATACATGCATTATTATCACATAACACTTGAACATTGATTATTCCACCAGACGAAACTGTAGTTGTAGGATGTAGATGAGTTTATATCATCAAATATAAACCAAATGACTCTATTAATAGGTACAAAGCATATCCAGTTGCCAAGGACTTCACACAAACCTTTAGTATAGACTATGTTGAAAATTTTTCTCCAATAACAAGACTAAACTCCATCAAGTATTACTATCTATCTCTATCAATCAAACATAGAAGCTACACCAGCTTGATATCAAAAATGCTTTTTTGTACAATGATCTTGCAAAACAGGTGTTTCTAGAACAACTCCCAGGAAATGTTACTCAATGAAAGAATAAAGTCTACCACTTAAAGAAAGCTACCTATAGCTTCAAACAAAGTTTTAGAGTATGGTTTGAGAAATTTAACAAGATTGTCATGGAAGTTGAATTTCAACAATATGCAGTAGATCACTTAATGTACATCTAATGAGAAATCAATGGATGTGTAATAGTTGCAATATACATTGATAACACTCTACTCCTTGTACACTATCATCTGATTAACTCGTTGATATTTTCACGAAGGATTTGTCTTTAGATTTCTTTGAGTCACTATATAATAAGCTGAACGTGTTAGATATTTATACTCCAACTTGAGAGAATGTGTTAAAATAAATGAATCCTTATACGAATCTCCTGCTTATGAGATTCCTTATAGGTCAAGTGTGTGTTCTCCTATATATATAGGAGATTATGATCCTTTTGTGATAAGTTAATATACAGTATTATTCTTCTCTACCTATTCTAACAGTAACAATGACTTGGCTGCAACCTCAGAGACATCCATCATTTGATAGCCCATTCGAAGGCCAAATGCTAAAGGAAAACTGAGCTAACACTTTCAATCATCTTCATAGTTAAGCTGTCAAACAGTGACTTAGCTACTGCTTCTTAAGGCAGTGAAAACCCAGATTCCTTTAGGCCAGGTAGAGAGATCAGTTCATTGTATACTTCCACGTGAATGGTATGTGTGTATCTGTTGGTACAATTTGCAGCATCTTAATTATGTGGCAATCAAATTGGCATGTTTACTTAGCACTTGACAGTGTATGGAACATTGGAACTTTTAGCACGCATGGTTTTCTGAGATGGCGAACTTGTGAGCAAACTGTATACCAAGCATAGCTTGCTGAGACAGCAAACTTGTGCCAGAACTAGGATTGCAAATTTTGCTCAAGTTTGACAAATAGCACGGGATCGACTTGTTAAAGGATCAATTCGAGCTCAACTTGTTTATAAACAAGACAAACATGAACACAAGTTATAAGTCATGCCTGAACATCGCCAACTCGGCTTGGCTCACCTCATTTATATTTGTTGTTTAATATTTATAAATTATAGATATTTGTTTATTACAAGGGATTCTTTATAAATTACAGATATACATACATAAACTTAAAAAAAATAGATCACCTTCCCATTCTCCTCGATGTATTGTAGGAGGATCTAATCCCTGAAACTCTCCCATGAGCCCACAACATCAAGGGGCAAAGCCTCCACCTCTCAACTGGTCATGCATTTCTCTATGTCAACCACCCTCCTCTCAAAGCTCTCCCTCAGTCCTCACAATCACCTCCTCCCGGATATACCCATTCAGCCCCCTCCCACCACATTGGAACAAGAACAGGCAATTAAGAACAACTGGGCTAAACAAGCTCAAGCTGAACCCAAGCCTGAGCTACCCAATTTGCGAATGAGCTGAGCACAAACCCGATTTTCCTTGCTTGACTCAAGCTTGAACCAAGCTCAAACACGAGTAAAGGTTAAACAAATCAAGCTGGGTTGTGCTCCGATTGTTCAGCTTATTTACCACCCCTAGCCAAAACATACAGTAAAGTAGATTTGAAAACTACTAATGAAACATGTAAAACAATCTATATCCAGAAATCATGAAATTTGCTAGGAGGCTTCTGCAGTGAAAGAAAAACTTCTTTCTTCAGGTGGCTGCCCGATGTGGACTACATCTCTTGGTAAACATGGGCATAAGTGATTTAAATAAAAGGAGAGTCTGTGCACAAATTTCATGATAGTTATTTTTTGAATTGACAATGGGAATCAGGATTAGAAACTAGATACAGTGGTTGAAAAATATGAGCCATTGCTGTATAATGAAGCAATAAATTTCTTGACAGTAACAAGTTAGAAACTATTGCTGCAAAAATGACTAGAACATCAAAGTAACCCAACTCAATAAGTACCACAAGCATCAGAGTAAACCAACTCCATGGGAATACGACTCTATTTTTCTTGACATGGTGGATATAAGAATCTTCATTGCTTCCCAAGTTCACATGATTTGCACTAGAAATTATTAATTGGAATAGACTTTGACAAAAGACTCTTTAACTTGTTAGAAGAAGGCTGCCCCAAACAACAATGTCACAAATATGATGACTCAATAGTAGCTGAAAAGTAAGCACATGCATCAAGCTCCTTTCGACTACTGAGACAATACAGACTATCACTCTCAGGTCTCGAACCAATCCACCTCTCAGTCTGTAAGTCCTACATAAGAAGATAAATGAAAAAAAGTGTTACTGCACAATGATGATATTTAGTAAGCTCAGATAACAAATTAACAGAAAAATAAGGAATATAGAGGACATCATGAAGCGTTAGGTTATTGAATAAAGACACATCCCTTTGTCCACAGACAAAAGAATGAGACTCGTTGGCTATAGTAACAGAGGGTGTAGAAACAAAAGAGGATAATGTAGAAAAAACACTACGTGCACCAGACATATGCTTTGACGTACTTGACTCAACCACCCAATCCTCACCAAAAGTTGTGAATAAGGCCTGCGTACCTAAAATAGTAGTATGAGTAGCAACAGGTGTAGTAGTGTCCAACTGAAGAAGTCTATCATATTCGACCTAATGGATGGTGACAATATGGGAGGAATGGTGACAGTGTCAGTCGCCTCTATATGTATAAGAGGAGCCACTTTTGTAGCAATATTAGCCTAGTATAGTTTTCCAAATTTCATTCAATAATGATACAAGGAGTGATTCGTATATCCACAATGATCACACTTCAGATTGCCTCATTTGGATTTCCGTCCTCCCCTTGATTCGTGTCCTCGTCTACGACTACCACCACAACCACGACCTATGTCATGTCCACGTCCATAGGTAGGCAAGGTAGACTGATCATTGTGCACAATGGAAGTACTGGTGGTAATACGCCAACACATGAAAGAATGCAATGGTCAATGAAGGAATAGTATTACCTCCCAGTGTATGACCTCAAACTTGTGAAGCCAACTCCAATTTGAAAGCAAAGAGAAACTCAACAACTACAAGTTCCTCTGGATACTCCCATATGACATTAATATTGGGCACAAGAGACTACAAAAGGCTGATGTATCTCTAACTCATCCAACAAGGTGTGAATAAAGGTGTATAACTCCTGAACAAACTGTCAAATTGCTGTAAAGCAAATAACTAGTCGTAGAGCTCAGCGACGCGTACAATATTCTTCTCATATGCATAAGTAGCCTCCAGAGTCTCCTAAATTTTCTTTACTGTGGAAAGCATGACAACACCCCTAAAGATTGCAGATTCCATACTGTTCACTAACCATGTGATGACAACATAATCAGAGGCCAATCAATCTTCATATCCTTGATATTAGGCAAATCTTAAGTGATATGTGTGATTTTCTTATGAGTTTTGTTGGATAAATGGACCCTGATCCGTTTACCCGTTTATTTTTGTATATATATACTATGTAATTAGTCATTAGCGAGAAAAGAAAATCATGTTTTCAACTTGGTGAGCTAGGTTTACCCTAACCCTCCCTACCCTCTCTTCCACTGCCGGCGCTGGTGGCCTGCCTCTGCCGTCTCTCTTGACGGTCCCCCCCTTTCCTGCGCGTGCCCACGCACGTCCTTCCTTCCGCACCAGTGCCCTGCCTCCGCCGTCTCTCCTGACGGTCGCCTCTTCCTACGCGTGTCCCCCCGCGCGTCCTTCCTTCCGCACTGTGCCCTGCTTTGCCATCTCTCGTGCCGACAGCCTCTTCCTGCGACGCCGTCTGCGCAACCCTTCGCGCCGTCGTCATTGCCCTCCCTCCTGCCGTGTGGCGTGGACGTTCCTCCGTCGGACGTGCCCACCGGTCTACTCCCTGCTTCCCGTCGGACCTGCCCGCCAAAGTCCCAACTGTTCTGTCTCCTCATGGAGCTGCCATCTTCCTCGTGGGTTGGCAAGCTCACTATGACAGGAGTGAAGCTCAATGAGACCAACTATCATCATTGGCTAATGCGTTTGAGACCTTCGTTCTCTCTCAAATGCGTGAACATCACCTTTTCAGTGACCCTCCGGACTCCAAGGTTGTCGACTATGCAACCTGGCGTGCTGCGGACTTCGCTGTGATCTCATGGATCATCAACAGTGTGGACGAACCCATTGCCCGCAGCATCGCCCGTCTTCGTCCGGCGCGTCGTGTGTGGGAGACTCTCCGGGCCACTTACGGAGCTGACAACGGCATCGCTCGTGTCTATGAAACATACGAGCTTCTCCTCTCCCATCGTCAGGGGGAGTCGACGGTCCAGACCTACTACAGTCGTCTTCGTGCTCTTCTTGATGATCTCGACCTTTTCCAGCCCTATACTCCGGAGTTGGCGACCCAACGCAAGTACTGGGAGGAGCTCGGTGTCGCTCTCTTTCTCACCGGCCTTCGCTCGGACCTCACGTCTCAGATTTCGTAGGCAAATCCTCGCCGTCGACTCCATCCCGTCCTTGCAAACGACTTTCAACTGGGTTCTTCGGCTGACTGTGGCGACCTCCAGCCCTACTGTCTCGCAGACGTCCGTCGACGCTTCTGCCTTGGCGGCATAGGCGACTGCTCATGACGGCCTTCTCCCTCCTTCCCCACGCACTGGCGGTACTTCTGGTGGCCGCTCGCGCACTGGTGGACGGTCCTCCCGCCCCCGCACTCCGTGTGTCCACTGTGGCCGTCTGAACCACCCCTCGGATAGGTGTTGGACGAAGTTTGGACGCCTGGCGCCTACTCCCTCTGCGCACTTGGCGTCGTCCCCAGCCCTGCCTTCGGCCCCCGATTCTGTCGTTGCTGTCCCTTCGCTCGTGCAGATCACTCAGGCTGATTTTGATAAACTTATGATACTTCGCGCTCAACAAAACAGTGAGGCTACTGCTGCTCATGTCCTCTCCAATGGTATGCCTTCTACTCATACATCCACCTCTAGTGATACTTGGATTGTTGATTCAGGTGCCTCCCATCACATCTTGAGTAATCGCTCTCTTTTTGATCGCCTCACCTAGTGCAAATATTCATTCGTTGCCCTTGTTGATGGTCGTAGTTGTGCTATTTCTGGGGAAGAGATCACTTCCCCCACTAAGGATATTTTTCTGGAAAAAGTGTTGTATATTCCTAATTTTCCTGTTAATCTCTTATCCATCAGTGCTATCACGAAACGCTTATATTGCTTTGTCATTTTTTACCCATTTCATTGTACCTTTTATGATTTACAGACGAGCAGGAGGATTGGCTTAGGCCTTGAGCAGGGTCGGGGCGTCTACACCCTGGTGCAGGATGGCATTACTCGCGGATTGCTCTCGTTTGCGGCGTCTGGTGATTCCTTTTTGCTGTGACATCGCCGTTTGGGTCATCCTCCCTTGCGTCGGCTTCGTGAAGTCCTTCCGTCTGTGTCTCTTCCCCCATTTACCTGTCAGTCTTGTATTCTGGGTAAGCAGTCTCGTGCCACTTACCCTAGTCGTCAGTTGTCGTCTGTGTCTCATACTTTTGATTTAGTTCATTGTGATGTCTGGGGCCCGTCTAGGGTTACCTCTGTTGGTGGTTTTCGTTACTATATTGTCTTTGTTGACGATTTTTCTCAGGTTTCTTGGGTGTACTTGTTAAAGAATCGTCAACATGTTCTTGATGTAATCCTTCGCTATTTTAATGAAATTCGTACTCAGTTTGCCACTACTCCCAAATTGTTTCGTACTGATAATGCCCTTGAGTTTGTTCAGTCTGTCGTTGCCTCCTTATGTTCTGAACGTGGCACTATCCATCAGACCACATGCACTCATACTTCTCAATAAAATGGTGTGCCTGAGCGAAAGCATCGACACATCCTCGATGTCGCTCGCACCCTGTTGGTTGAGACGCATGTTCCTAAGTCTTTTTGGTCCGATGCGATTTTGACTGCGGCCTTTCTCATTAACCGCATGCCCGCTGCTCCTTTAGGCGGTGCTATTCCCGTTCAGCGGCTTTCTCCTCGGCAAGAGTTGTTCTCTCTTCCTCCGAAAGTTTTTGGGTGTACAACCTTTGTCAAGGATTTAACTGTTGGACTTGATAAGTTGTCACCCTGCTCCCTTCGTTGTGTCTTTCTGGGTCATCCTCGCACCCAAAAGGGACATCGGTGTTTTCATCCTCCGTCTCATCGATATCTTGTCTCCGTTGATGTTGTTTTTCTTGAGAATACTCCATTTTTCTCCCACTCCTCCGCTCCCTCTCCTTCCATTAAGGCCACCCCCCTTCCTCCACTGGTTCCCTCTTCTGGTCCTCCCTGTGTGCCACCTATAGAGCAATCACCTCCTCGGGCACCTCCACCTTTGCAGGTCTATCAACGACGTCGTCCTGCTGCACCGCCTCCCGCCCTGGCTACTGCCCCTCCTTGCTCGACTGCAGATCCGTCTCTTGATCTGCTCATCGCCCTTCGCAAAGGTACTCATGACTCCACCCAGCACTCTCTTTCTCACTCCCTTTCCTACGCTGCCCTTTCCCCTTCTTACAAGCGGTTTGCCCTTTCTCTTTCCTCTGAATCAATTCCTAAGGATTATTATGAGACGCTTACCCTTACACATTGGAAGCATGCGATGGATGTTGAAATGCAGGCACTACTTACTCGTCGAACATGGACGGTGGTTTCTCACCCTCCGGATACTCCGATTGTTGGGTGTCGGTGGATCTTCACTGCCAAGCATCGCCCCGATGGTAGCATTGACCGCTACAAAGCCCACCTAGTTACTCATGGTTTTACGTAAACTCACGGGTTGGACTATGCTGAAACCTTTGCTCCGGTGGCCCGCTTGCACTCTATTCGCGTTCTCCTGTCCCTGGTTGTTAATCGACGTTGGTCCCTTTCTCAACTGGATGTCCGTAATGCCTTCCTCTATGGTGATCTGGATGAAGACGTCTACATGGAGCAACCTCCTGGCTATGTTGCTCCAGGGGAGAATCAAGTGTGTCACTTATAGAAAGCTCGAAAGGGTCCTTTTGGTTATACTATTTTGGCTATGTACGTCGATGACATTTTAGTGACAGGTGATGATGTTGATGGAGTCAAGTCAGTCAAAGCAGCGCTCTCAGGACATTTTGATATTAGAGACATGGGCAGACCCAAATACTTTCTAGGGATCGAGTTTGCATACGCTAAACAGAAGATGATTCTCTCTCAAAGAAAAAATGTTTTGGATTTGTTGAAATAAACAGGTCTCACAAGATGTAAACCAGAACGCACTGCCGGTGCCTTACGTGTGCTATCCTACTTGAAAAGCAATCCGGGAAAAGGGTTGATGTAGTCAGATAATGGTCATCTCAATGTTATGGCATACACAGATTCCAGTTATGGAGGCAGTCAAGGTGATCAGAGGTCAATCTCAGGATATTGTACCTATGTTGGAGGTAATTTGGTGACATGGAGGAGTAAAAAGCAGAATGTGACATCTAAGTCTAGTGCAGAGGCAGAATACAGAGCCATGTCTCAGGCTGCCAGTGAGTTGATGTGGCTTCGATCCCTCCTGACTAAGTTAGGTGTTCAGGTGTCCACTCCTATGGTGATGCACTGCGACAACCAGGCCGCCATCTGCATCGACAGCAACGATACGTTCCATGAGAGAACTAAACACATTGAGATTGATTGTCATTATATTCGAGAGTTGGTGGAACGTGGGCTTGTATGCACACCATACACTCGGTCTTCTGACCAAACTGCCGACATCTTTACTAAGAGTCTTAGTGTGGGAGTATTTAACAATTTTTTTATCAAGCTGGGAATGTTCGATATATACCTTCCAGCTTGAGGGGGAGTGTTGGATAAATGGACCCTGATCCGTTTACCCGTTTATTGTTGTATATATATACTATGTAATTAGTCACTAGCAAGAAAAGAAAATCATGTTTTCAACTAGTTTCAAGGAGGACTTGTATAGATTTTACCCATATGAGATAGTTTTTTCCATTTAATTTGATAGATGTACCACTGAGATTGCGTAGTAATACATCACCACAGAAAGAGGTGGAAGAAGACACCATAAAAAAATAGTTGTATGCAAAGAGAGAGGTCTGATTTGCAATAGATCAAAGCAAAAAAAACCTGTAGGAATCACCTGGGAGCAGAAACTAAGGCGACAACACGCTGGAGGGGAGAAGAGATGGCGGGGGAGGTAGAAAAAAGTGGAGGAGATGTTGTTGGAGATGGTTAGGGTGGCTGGCAACGCCAGCAGTGGCCATAGTTGCTCCTGTTGGCGCCGACAGCTATTGCTATGGTCGACGAAGGCTGTGGATGGAAAAGAAAAGGCCAACAGTTGCTGCTAGGGCTGACGAAAGTTGTGGGTGGTAAAGGAAGGGTCAACAGCTGCTGCTGCTGGAGGAGGAAGGGCCCGTGGCTGCTGCAGGTGCTACTGTTGGCATCAACGGCTGCTGTGGCTGCTGTTGACGTTACCAGCTGTAGTTAGGTTTTTTTTTCTTTAGGGTTAAATATCCTTGAGCTCTAGTACTATGTTAGAGGAGAAAAGAGAAAAGGCTCAATTTCTATTACACTTGTCTAATTACATATATATAGTGATTTAGAATATCCATTAACATAAATGGATATCCAAATAACCACTTACCACTAAACCACATACTAATAACTCTAATAATAATATCACTTTAACAATGGGGAAGGCAGATAAGTTCTTCTCAGTTTAGCTTTTTTTCATGTTTAAAAACACTTTGAACAGGACATCGAAATTCTGTATCTTCCATGGAATTCATGGAGGAAAACTACAATGCTTCAAAGGGTGGAGTGGGTAGAACAGTATTCATCATGGAATTCATCGGCACAGTTGCCAAACCTGGTAAAAAAATTTCTTCTCATGGAAACTAAGGAATCTATAAGCAGCAATAATCGTTACATCAGAGAAATTAGTAAACAAAATATCACAGAATCAAAAGAACCTCTAGTCCATGGTTACATGAATGAGTTGTCAGAAGCCCGTAAGAAAAGAGCAATAAAATGTATGATCACCAAAGAAGAAGCATGAAGACAATGATGACTATCTATTAGCAAGAAGTAATAGATCACAAAAACAATAAAGATAAACAAGAGTTCGCGAACTAGAAAGTTCAAACAGTCTAGTGTACAATAAAAAAAAAGGTAAATATTTAAAAAAGAGGTCACCCACTTGGCAACAAAGAGTCTCTAAAATCAGGATGGAACCAATTGTAAACCTCAAGTAATTCTTTAGAGTTTAGGATTCACTAAGTTTTTCCTATTAGTCTTTAGAGTTTGAGTTGTCGATTGTCAGTACTCAGTATAGTGAGAATGAAGTCCAATTGTCAAGTGTTTATTATTTGGATTTGGTAAATAATCCAGATAATCTCACATCATTACTGGGTACCATTTTCCTGGCATAATTGTTTCAGATTTCAGTTTTAAGTCATTGACAAAGAACTAATTGGTAATACTATAATAGCTACAGATTCAAAACATACAGCAACATTCAACATGATTAACAAAAAATACTCACCTTTTCGATTACACCAAGATAGCTACCACATACTTTCTGATCCAGTCCACTTGATTCATCAGCTGTAAATGAACGAACGCTCATTTCGTATATAACAAGATCTGTCTGTATACCAAATAGAGTAATATGAGATAAGCAGAAAGAATAAGGCATGGTTGACTTCTCATCTACATAACAAAATCAAGTTCATCTCTGATAGGATGAACCAAAGAAAAATGTGCAATTACCACCTACTCACAATAAACCTGCCACTAATTAAGAATATAGTAAAAGTGTACATTGAAATGTATACATCCATCAAATTGTTGCTTAATGACCTCAGGTATATTTGGAAGCTTGTAATCAGATCCCCAGTCAAAAGGCATGCTACTAAAGTCATAGGTTCCATAGAATGGTGAAAATCTCTCCATGGTATCCCCAAAATATTTGCGGCCATCAACTAATTTTGCATAGGGATCTAGAAGAATGATATTGCTATCAAATCGATGTCCTTGCTCCCATTTCCGGGGGCCATCAATGCGATAGCCATAAAGGACATCACACTTTGGTAAATCCTACGATTGAGCCAAAAGAAACAGAATCAGAATTTAAATCTAGAAATTTTCAATAAAAGTATTAAAATTTAAATAAATAAGCTAAGCACGCACATATAGAAATGATGAAGAAGAAAATGGCAAAATGTGAAAATGTACATGTCATTGCAAAATAATTATATATCTAGGGAGAATGGTGATAAGTAGGTGTCATGGAAGAAGTGATGGTGTTTCAAATTCACTAACACTTATAAATAAATGATCTGGTAGATTTCAGTCAGACATTTTAGTGATTTCATGCACTGGAAAAAGTAGAATCACTTTAACGCAGCTACTGTGAAATTTCAACCGATTATATTGCTAAAATATGGTAAATACATATACTAAGACCAGAAAATGGACATTGGATTGGAAAATTGCGAGCATCAATGGACATCAAAAGAGTCAAGAAGCAAACTAGCAACTCTAACCTCCACGGAAATGTGCCAAATATCTCCTGTCTTGTTCTTGCCAGGATCCAAATCAATCTCAATTATATCATCTTTTACGGCATTAGCCTTTCTCCTAAAAGAACAATTGTCTGTTAGAAAGAAGAAATTTCTGAGAATATTGTTGACATGTTAAGCAATTTAATGTTTGAACCAATATTATAAAGCAAAAGAGTTTTCATCAAATTCAACAAAACTGGGTAAGCAAATTGTTGTTCAATATTTAAAATTAAATATAACATCTGAAAAGCATATTATGGGTATCCTTTTGTTTGGAGGACATGATACAGGTATTTGTTTATAGTCACATTAACACAACATGAGACAACAAAAAAATAAAAGCATTTAACAAATTTAATACAAGTACACACATCAATATATGAGTACAAAACAAGATACAACACAACTGTACACAGTTAACAATTTTTTTCATTAAAAAAAAATAAAGCCATAAGGTAAGTAACACAAATTCATAAGGCCCATATTATTTTCATTAGCCATGTTGTACGTTCACAATCATGTTTGACAGGTTGATCATATTAACATGTTGAAAATGTGAAACAAACTCATCCCTAACCCGTTGACTGTGTGTTATATTAATCATGTTGGATCAGGATTGACAGGTCTAGTCAAGAAGGTCATATGTAAACTAATGCCTACAATGTCTATACCAAACTCTCAGCATCAATCATCCAGTTTGATAGACAATGTCAAGAAAGGAGTGAAAGTGTGCTATCATATCATATACTCTAATAGCTCTTGCTAGAGGAAAACAAAGAGATAAGTCTTATTGATTAACTCTAAGTACATATATATAGTGATAATGGTATCCATATAAAGTAAACGAATATCCATATAACCACTGAAGAATAACCCATGTAATAACTCTAACACTCCCTCTCAAGTTGGAACATACAAATTTACTATGTCCAACTTGTTACAAAAAGATTTGAAATGACCCACAGCTACAGCTTTGGTAAACACATCTACAAGCTAAGTAGAGGATGCAGTAAAGGGAGTAGTGATCAGGCCATCCATAACTGCATTTCGCACAAAATGATAATCCACCTCAATGTGTTTAATTCTTTCATGAAACACTAGGTTATTTACAATGTAGGTTGTTTGGTTATCACAGAACATAAGCATAGCCTTCTTGACAAGAAAATCAATCTCAGTCAGAAAGGATCTATCTGCATCATTTCACATGCCATTTGGGCCATAGCTCTATACTCTGTTTCGACACTTAAGCGAGAGACAATATTTTGTTTCTTGCTTCGCCAGGTAACCAAATTGCCTCCCACAAATGTACAGTACCCAGAAGTTGATTTTCTATCCACCTGAATCGCCTACATATCCATAATCAGAATAACCAGAAACATCCAGATGACCATGGCAACTATATCAAAGACCTTGACCGAGAGTATCTTCAAATAAAACAATATTTGCAAAGATGCCTTCCAATATACCTTCTTAGGTTGGTGCATGAACCAATTAACCAGACCAACTGCAAAGGTAATATCTGATCGTGTCACTGTAAGGTATATCAGTTTCCCAACGAGGTGCCTGTATCGCCCTACATTCTCAAGAAGTTCAGAAGATGTGTCTCATAATCTAAGCTAGAATCAACTAGAGAACTGGATGGTTTGCAACCAAGCATGTCCGTCTCCTTTAGCAGGTCAAGCACATATTTCCTTTGAGATAAGAACACTCCATCTTTAGTATAAGCAATCTCTATTTCCAAGAAGTACCTAGGTCTTCCCAGGTCTTTTGTCATAAAATGCTTCTTAAGAAATATTCTACTTTCGTCAATCCCCACTCTGTCACTACTAATAACTAGAATATCGCCCACATAGATAACCAAAATAATACAACTTGTAAATCTTTGCCTAATAAACAATGAGTGATCAGAGTTACACCTCCGAAAGCCAAATTATGTTACAATTGTACTGAATTTGTTGAACCATGCATGCAGACTTTGCTTGAGGTCATATATTACTTTATTTAACTTGCATATACATGTCTCCCCCTAAGCAACATATCCAAGAGGTTGCTCCATAAAAACCTCCTCAAGCAGATCACCATAAAGAAATGCATTTTTAACATCCAACTGATACATGAGCCACTTCTGATTGACTGCCACAGAAAATAATAATTGAACTAAGCTACAGGAGAAAAAGTCTTAAAATACTCAACTCCATATGTTTGTATGAAATCACGTGCCACAAGACGAGCTTTATAGCGATCAACTACGCCATTGGAATTGTATTTAATAGTGAAAACCCAGCGACAGCTAACAATTTCAGTATCAACAGGTGATGTGACAAAATCCCAGGTCTTACGAGACTGTAAAGCAGACATTTCTTCATCCATAGTCGCTTTCCATTCAGGTATTTGTAACACCTCCTGATACGTCTTGGGTATAGAGATAGATGATAGAGACAAAACAAAAACCCGATACATAGGATGTAGATGATCATAGGCAACAAAGTTAGAGATGAGATGTGCAATACCACGAGTAACTTTTCGAAGGACAATTGGAAGATCAAGATCAGAAACAGGGACAGGAGGAGAAGTGGGAGCAAAAAAGGCTAGACCTGCATCAGTGAAAGTAGACTGATCGATTCCTTGAGCAAATGGCGGTGCCCGCTATCGTGGTCATCGAGTATAAACCTGTAGAGGAGGAGGAGTAGGAGGTGCAGATACAAACAGAGGAACAAACTTTATAATAGAGACATCCAATGGTAGAGGAAGTGAGGAGGAAGTTACAGAAGAAGAAAAAGGAGTTTTTTCAAAGAATGTGACATCTACAGAGATAAGGTACTTTCAACTCACTGGATCATAGCAACGATAACCTTTCTGAGTCTAAGAATACCCGACAAACATACATCAGATAAACCTAGGAGAAAGCTTGTCCAGATTCGGACGAGTATCCTGAACAAAACACACGCACCTAAAAACCTTTGGTGGAAGAGGAAAAAGGGATTTCTGGGGAAATAAAAGAGAATGAGCAATGCTCCCATGAACAGAGGAAGGCATACGATTAATGAAATGACATGCTGTAAGAACCGCATCAGCCTATTGTTGCTGAGGAACTTTCATCTGGACCATGATTGTTCTAATAACATTCAATAAATGACGGTGTTTGCGTTCAGCTACACCATTCTGTTGCGAAGTCCTAGGACATGAGATTTGATACATGATTTCCTAGACTTCACACATAAGAGATACATCATGTTGAACATATTCAAGAGCATTATCAGTGCGAAACACATGCAATGGTTCAGAGAATTAGGTTTTTATTTCATTCAAAAAAAATTGGATAACATTGATTACCTGAATGCGATCCTTTAGTAGATAAACTCAAGTCATTCTAGAAAAATCATCAATAAAGACAATAAAATGCCTAATATCTTGAATAAACTCAATACGACATGAACCCACACATCAAAGTGAACCAATTCCATAGGAACACGACTTTGTTTGTCCTGACATGCAGAATATGAGGATCGACGATGTTTCTCAAGTTGACAAGACTCACACTGGAAATTATTGACGGATACAAACTCTGGTAAAAAACTCTTTAATTTCTCAAATGACGGGTGGCCAAGACGACAGTACCACAAAAAAGATGACTCAACAGTGGACACTGTATAAACAGAGGTAGTAGGTGTCGTGCGACCACTGAGGCAGTATAAACTATTTCACTCAGGTCCCAAACCAATCTGTTTTCCAGTCTGTAGGTCCTGTATAAGATGATGAGTGGGAAAAAAGATTACTGCACAGTTATAGATTTTGGTAAGTTGGTTAACAAAAAGTAAATTAACAAGAAAATTTGGTATATAAAGAACATCATGCAAAGTAAGGTTACTGGAAAGAGACACATTTCCATATCTGTAGACAGGTGAACGTGTTCCATTAGCAACTGTAACATAAGGTGTAGAAACAAAAGTAGTCATAGAAGAAAAAGAGTGGTGAGTACCGAACATATGCTTTGACACACCCAAATAAACCACCCAGTCAGCATCAGAAGTTGTGAACAATGTTAGCGTACCCGATGGAGTAGTTTGTGTAGCAACTGTAGTAGTTTGTGACTGAAGGAAGTGAGCAAACTCTGCCTGAGAAATGATCACAATATCAACGAAGCTGAAGGAAGGCCTAGAGGTGTCTTCAGTAACATTATTAGCCCAGTCCGATTTGTCGAATTTTACTCAACACCGGTCGGATGAGTGATTCATACAACCACAATGATCACACTTAAGATTGCCTCAACGGCTGTCACGTCCTCTTCAAGAATCACGACCCCGTCCACGACCTCGACCATTACCATGATCAGATACAATTAAGGCAGATTGATCGCTATGTACCATAGGAGTCGTAGTGAAAACATGTAGAACACGAGAGAAGGCAGATGTCAATGATGGAATCAAATCAGCACCAAGAATGTGGTCGCGCACCTGAGAGGCAAGTTCAGGACGGAGTGCCGATAAAAATTTCGCAACTGCAAGCTATTCTCTATATACTAACGCATAGCCTGAAAATATATAGATCGGAATAGACTGATCACCTTACTGTAAAGAGAAGAACTAATCATATATCTCAGCAACCTAAGCAATATTCTTATCTTGAACATAGGTGACTTTCAAGGTATTCCAAATTGTCTTTGCAGTAAAAAGCATAACTACACCACAAAAGATCTGAGACTCCATGTTATTTAAAAGTCAAGTAATAACACTATAATCAGAGGCCAACCAGACATCATACTCTGTAGATTTTAGATCAGGAAGATCATGAGTAATATGCTTGATTTTTTATGAACTCTCAGAAAATCCTGAATAGACTTTACCCATATAAAATAGTTTTTACCATCAAACTTGACAAATGTCCCACTGAGGGTACGCAACATAACATCATCGGAAACAGGGACCGAGGAAGTGAGCAAACTCTGCCTGAGAAATGGTCACAATATCAACGAAACTGGAGGAAGGCCTAGGGGTGTCTTCAGTAACATTATTAGCCCAGTCTGATTTGTCAAATTTTACTCAACACCGGTCTGATGAGTGATTCATACAACCACTATGGTCACACTTAAGATTGCCTCAATGGCTGTCACGTCCTCTTCGAGAATCACAACCCCGTCCACGACCTCGACCATTACCATGATCAGATACAATTAAGGCAGATTGATCGCTATGTACCATAGGAGTCGTAGTGAAAACACGTAGAACACGAAAGAAGACAGATGTCAATGACGGAATCAAATCAGCACCAAGAATGTGGTCACGCACCTGAGAGGCAAGTTCAGGACGGAGTGCCGATAAAAATTTCGCAACTGCAAGCTATTCTCTATACTGACGTATAACCTGAAAATATATAGATCTGAACAAACTGATCACCTTGCCGTAAAGAGAAGAACTAATCATATATCTCAGCAACCCAAGTAATATTCTTGTCTTGAACATAGGTGACTTTCAAGGTATCATAAATTGTCTTTGTAGTAAAAAGCATAACTACACCACAAAAGATCTGAGACTCCATGTTATTTAAAAGTCAAGTAATAACACTATAATCAGAGACCAACTAGATATCATACTCCGTAAATTTTAGATCAGGAAGATCATGAGTAATATGCTTGATTTTTTATGAACTCTCAGAAAAACCTAAATAGACTTTGCCCATATAAAATAGTTTTTACAATCAAACTTGACAAATGTCCCACTGAGGATACGCAACATAACATCATCGGAAACATGGACCGAGGATGAGGCCATAAATGCAAGAATACGTGGAAATAGGGATAATAACAGTTGGGAGATAGTAACGTATCACATAAAAAAAGGAACCATAGTAATGGTAGAGAGAAAAACAGCCTAGCAAACCATCCCGAGCCAGTGACGAGGGTTGTTCACGTCACCGGAGGAGGTGTGAAAAGCCCGTCGAAAGAGGAGAAGAGGAGATCAGCAGGTAGGAGGTCTGAAGAGTGGCTTGGATGACTGACAGCTCACTGTCGATGGCTAGAGAAGCCGACTGGGTCTGCTGTGCCAGTGGTGGCTGTGGCAGGGTCTGGGGCTGCTATCAGTGGCCCACACGTGGGTTGAAGATGACGGAGGAGCCACCTAGAATAGGAGACGACACCTGAGGAGGCCTGCAGAGGGAGAGGAGAGGCTGACGGGAGGGCTAGGGGGCGGGAAAGGAGTTAGAGGTGGTCGACGGGCCCAAGAGAGGAGCCAAAAGTGGCCGACGGCTGGAGAGGGGTGTGGTGGTGAGGAGAAGGAAACTAGGGTTAGGATTTGGTGAGAAAAACCTAGTACTCTAATACCATGTTAGAGGAAAATAAAGAGATATGTCTTATTAATCAACTCTAAGTACATATATATAGTGATAATGGTATCCATATAGAGTAAATGGATATCCATATAACCACTAAAGAATAACCTATCTAATAACTCTAACAGCTCTCATCAAGCATGCACATGTTTTGGATTTCAGCATCATTGTCCTGTTAGGTTCACAATCAACCATGAATAGTGCTTGGTTATGCTTGTAAAGTAACTCTTCAATATGAGCAAGACAACCTTATGTACACTTGGTTGGCATGATGCTTCTTAGGCTTTAGTACATACAAACACAGGGAAGGCAATGAAGGAAAGGAATTTGGCAATGATCATGGCAACAGATTTCCTCTTCAAGGCAAAACAAGAGAATTAACTTTGTAAATATAATTAAAAACTCAACATTACTTAATTAGAATGGTGGTAACATATGTATATACCACTTCGTCCTAACTATCCTACTAGATGATGTGCATTATTTAAAGATGGTTTAGACAAAACAACTCTAACAAGTCCTAAGATAATATAGCCAAACTATCTGTTAAACATGGTAAGAGAAATCTATCCAATTATCCATATTCCACAATGTGTCACTTGCAAATGGTAGACATGCACTCATACCATTATATCATGGCACAAACCCATGCATATGCATTGCGATCCTGATCCAACATGCAACGTACTCATGAAATTTGAAAATTCCTGAATTTGTGATGTATTGTATCTGAATCACACATATTCTCAACATGTAAACGATGACAATAAAAAGAGATATGATACTCTAAAGCTATAATGTAAGTAGAAAATGAAAACAAAATGATGGGAGGAACAGCAGCTGATGCAGCAACAACCAAAAGTAATGCCCAAGGGACAGGATACTTGATATTAAAAACCCACTTGGTACTAGTCAAATATAGATTTGGTATGAATTAAGGACAACGTGAAGTTACAATATTAAACAATTAAGCAAATTGCGCATCTTTAACTCCGAAGATCAAACTCAACTCATTGAGAAAAGTGTAGACGTGCAATTGTTCCATAAACAAAAGAAAAACCTCTCCTTTCTTTATTTTTAAAAGAATGAATAAGAGTTGTAATCTTCATAATAAAGTAACTCAGTAGAAGCATCAAATTTTTCTTTACAGATTGTTTGTTTATGTTGAAAAGAAAAGGATTTGAGGATCATTACCTTTCTGGAACTGACAAACACAGAGTAACAGCAGAAGCATGCTGTGAAAAGATAGCAAAATTGATCCCATTTTCCACTTCTGATACTCCAAGTGGGAAAGCTTTCCCAGAAGAAAATTTAAAAGGTAAATGCATGTGAGGTGTAACAACTATCTCCTGAAACACAAAATAACGTATACCATGTTAGAAGGAATGTAATTCACATACCTTGCAAAAAAAATATCAGCATACACATGTTAATGATTTTTATCATAGCTATTAGACTCCCTATCTAGACTGTAAGATTTTACAATCCATGATCTAACATTAGTATCAAGTGATCCTGCTAAATAGGAATTGTTTGCATTTCCACATATATTGAAAATACCAATCATTTCTCTTCTCCATTATAGGCAACAACATTAGGGTTTTTCAAAACTTTTTTATTTTCAAAGATAAAGAAAATAAAGAATGAAAGATTTTCACCTAATACGTTCTTCTACATTTCCTCTTTTACACAAAGTCCTCTTATAAATACCTTCTCCACACTTACCCCTCAACTTCAATACCTTATTTTCAATGCTTCCTCCTACTCTTATATTTCTTTTTGAGATTTATGGTAGTGATAATTTGAGGTAAGAATTAGGGATGACTCAAAATTAGTTTGAAAAATGATGTTATAACTGGATTTTGAGGCAAATAACATTATTTGGATGCTTTCAACAATTTTTTGCAAAAGTACCTATATAATTTAAATTTTATAGAAATACATCTATATTTTTAACTTGTAGACATAATCCGATTATGACCATGATGCTGTCAATGAAAAGTCATCGAAACATAAAAGACATGTTGAAGTTCAAAATTAACGAAAAAATATCATAAAGATGGGACACAAATTACACCCCCCCCCCCCTCCCTCCCCAACACACACACACACTCTCACTCACTCACAGAGGCACACACAAACGGCAAACATTAGCAACTATTCCTCCCAGAGATATACCATGAAAAGTAATCTAATAACCTCCTCCCAAAATACCCTACTACTGATGTAATGAGACATTAGGAATACAATAGAAAATCATTTTTAATAGGCTTATTCACCTGTATAGCTACTGAAAATTACCATATTACTGATTTATAGACTATTTATTTTTAGGAAACCGGTGGTAAGTGGGGCTGGAATACAACTTCGCTAAGATTTTAGAAATGAATACTAGCAGTATATGGCTCTTGAGATATGTTACTGAATATAGGATGAAATCATTATGTTCATGAATGTGCAGCAAAATACTACCAACAAATATAAAAAAATTTAGAGACAAAGACATAATGCAGATTACATAAACAAAGTACTTAAAAAGGAAATTTCCAATAATCATGTATGCAACAATGATGGATCATAAGATACTAAAAGCTGAACAAGTCATCCTGCACTAGTAGACCCTTATGCACCAGGTTTGCCCTTTTTATGTAATACAGTAGGTGCAACTCAGCAGTAATTGGAGATCAAAGAATACAGAGAAAAATATTAGAATTTGAAGGCAAATTCAATAAAGAATTGAATAGGTTGTGATACGGTACCTCAGAAACACCTTCTTGCTCGTTTCCTAAAACACTTGCAGCAGAGACTTGTCTGCCTAACCTATGCAAAAGATAGAAATGATAAATTACTGTAGCAAAAACGAAATGATATCAGAACAAGTTTATTTGATTCACTATATACCACTCACATGATCACCATTCCCTATTTACTGGGTAATGAAATGACCACATCCCTTCTCCCTCACTTTGCCAAGATCTTGAAAGAAACTACCACCAGACACTAGTGTCACCAACATTATACTCTTTGTCCTTAGAAAAGGCAAGCCCAAGTCCAATCATTCCTCCGTCAAAACTCCCAGATCTCCAGCAAAATAAGCTGCTACAACGAATTTACTGAATGGAAATCTCTCTTTCTCTTTCGAAAAGGCAAGCCCAAATCCAATCATCCCTCCATCAAAACTCCCAGATCTCCAGTCAAATAAGCTGCTACGATGAATTTACTGAATGGAAATCTTAGAGAGAGAAAGGGGACATCTGGCCAAGGTGGAGTCAGGTGGCGACGAGGATAGATGTTCAGGTAGTAAAAATGTCATGAAATGATCAAGGAAAAAGAGAATCCAAAACAAAATTTGTCAGAATAGAGAGGAAAAGTTTGTGTGTTTTAGACGGGCTGAAAACTGAGCAGCAGATATTGGTATACTAATACATATATGCATTGGATATGAATAAATTCACATCCTAAAAGCAAATATGAAAGCTAAAACCTTGATACCACGAGAAATATATAGAATCAAACATACAATAGATTAAATATAACGTTACTTATATCTATTTCAGGATATAAGCTTGATAAAGATGACATTCTCAATATTTTTGTATCTCTCTTACTATTTTTAGATGTTTCATATAAATCATGGACACGAGTATGGATTGGATATAAGTGTATCCATTTTTATATCAGCTGTGAATAGACCAAGAAGGCGAGTATGGATAGTGGATAGATTTTATAGTTGACAGAATCCAAATACTTGATACATATATTCCACCTCTTTGAATAGGGAACCTCAAATGGTTCATATAATATCCTATTTTCACCCTCTAAGTTTTAGTGGTCTAACATGGATGGAAAATATAAAAAGCTGCAAGTGTCATCTGCACCCAAGCAATAATGATGCAACAGTCAACTTGTCAGGAGAAATTTCTTTTCATCACCCAGCTTTATCACCATCAATCTAAGGTCAGCCACTCAAACTTGCCACTGCTTTAAGATCTTTTAATTAGTTGAAGTTTTCAACTATGTGGAAACCTTACATCAACTATCTAAAACGTATTAGATTACTAGAAACAGAAACATTTGGACAAAAGAGAGACATCTCATTGGTCCTCAAACCCCTTTTTGGAAGTATAATAAGAACAATAGAAATAAGTGGGAAGTAATATTAACATTCTGATAATATTACTATTCTGTTTGGAAGTGATTTTCTTTTTAAAGTGAATAAGTGTGTATAAAGAAAATTTCTAATTTGGTTGAAAAGTGGAATAAATATCAAAATAAGTATTGGAATAAGTGAAAAAATATATAAATTAATACAAACAACTTGATTACAAAAATATATATCTAATTTCAAGCATGTATACACCATATTAAATATTTATTTTTTTTATACAAAAAATGAATGTATCATACACATTTACGTATGAGAATAATTTAATGGAATAAGTTTATTCCACTCCTCCTACGAAATAATTATTCTAGAATAAGTAAACCAAAATAGAAATTACTGTTACGAGTTTATTTCAATTTTTACACGACCAAACAGAACTATACATTAACAGTGGCAAACAATTTACTCACCGAAATTTCAATTCTGCGCCTAACACCCAGAATCAAGGCGAGCAGACAACGCCAAACAAATGCAAACAGAAGGGTTCTCTCATTCCAACCAACACAACCGCAAATCAACAACACGCACGCAATCCACCCTCAAGAGCACACACATACAACAGAAGAAGTTTACCCAATGCGGGAGACACCGTAGCCTCCAGACCAAGAGGAAACGCCACCGGGCAGAAACCACGCGGAGGACAGCGCAACAACTCGACCAAGACCGGTACAGCCGCCGCTGCTCTTGGCGCTTCCCTCGGCCTTGGGCGACCGGAACCGATGGATCGTCCAGCTCGGCAGGTGAACCAGCGATCCCATGGAGAAAATTGCAGTGGGGGAGGATGAAATCGGACGATCGACCACGGCTAGGGCTCAAATCGGCAACCAAGAGGAACTCGTCTCCATTCCCGACACCACCCTCGGATCGCGCTCCGGGGATTGCCCTTTCTTGCGAGAGCAACGACAATCCCACCACCCACCGGTGTCCATGAGCTCATGGCACGTGTGTCGTGCGCCGAAGAGGATGATCTCGTGTGCTGGCGGGAAGATATCTCTTTCTGTTGGCTGGGTCTGGACCGTTGGGTTCGCTGACCTCCCTGAACTTTAAGTAAAAGTTTCGTGAACCATGTTTTGCTCGATTTGGACCTTTTTATGTGAATGTTTGTGCTTGTGGTCATTTATTCAATTGATTTATCGTTTGTAAGATCTATTTGATGTGTCCTTGATTTTGATATTGGTCCCTATAGGTGTGGTTTTTAATAGTCTAGGGTTTTTTGTTGATTTAAAAATCACATGCAACCATATATTGGTTTGATCACTTAAATTAAACCAATAGTTTAACTACGTAAAACCTTGGTCTCAAGTGACTGAACCGTTGGTTTAGTTTTAAAACATTAGACTCTATACTTACGTTTAGACGTTGGAATAAATACTAAAATAAAGATAAAATTGGATCAGCAATTACGTTTGACAAGTCAAAAAGTAGAATAAAAGCGGAATAATAATTCATATTCTAATTTACTTATTTCAGAATAGCTATTACACGGAAAAAGTGAAATAAAGTTATTCCGTTAAGTTATTCTCATATATGTATGTATACAGTGTGTTTATTTTTTATCTAAAAATTAATAAATATATAATATAATGTATACATATTTTAAACTAAATATATATCTTAATAATCAAGTTGATTATTATTAATATATATGTTTTTCACTTATTCTAGTACTTATTTTACTTTTCATCTAAACCAAAATATCTCCCTGTACACACTTAATTCACCTTTAAAAAAAATCACTTCCAAACTGAATAACAATATCATTAGAATATTAATACTACTTTCCACTCATTCCTGCTTTTTTTATTCTACATCCAAATAGGAGCATATGCTAATTAGGGTTTTTATATCTAGTGCTCTTTTAAGGTTGATAATTCTGAAAATGTTCCTCCTATTTACATACCAATTTGCCAAAATCCCATCTCAACTTCCCCTACTTCCCATATACAGCAATTAGGCCAATTGGTTAAATTTAGATCCAATGAGTGAAGTTCTAATTTTTACTTCAATATATACAAATTAAAGCTGTGTCATCCACCTTATATCTTTAGTTCACACTATATAGTCCATTTGGATATTCCAAAAAACTATGGTATTGGTCAAAAAATATAGTTTTGGAAAACATATTTTTTTTACTTTAATTTGGATTGTTTAGATGGTAACAAAAAAATCATTTTAAAACTATAGTTTTAAGATTAAAACAAAGTTTGGGAGAAAGATATCTAATCGCTTTTTTTCTACGAAATCACGTTTTTCGAGCACAACCTTCTCCCTCTCACACCTCCTTCTTCTCTCTCTCTCTCGTTCCTCTCTTACTCTTTGTGTGGCTGCCATTGTTGTTGTTGCCTCTGCTGGTTCATCTTCACGCTCAACATCATTGTTATCCTTGAGAACGAAGGGGAATCCACTGCCAACATCATCACCCTCAACAAGATTCATCTCCTTGAAAACAAAGAGGGTGTTCCCACCATGACCCTGCGAGACATTTCCCTCCTTCAGATGCTATCCATTGACCCCTATATCATCAAGCTTTTGATCTAAAGCAGGGGAGAAGCGAAATATGGTGAACAGAGACGACATACGTTTTGAGGAAGAGGAGGTGTAGGAGGCGAGGATCAAGAGAGAAAAAGAGGAATAGGTTTTTCACGAATCTTAGTCGTTGACAAAAAATGAAATATTTTAGTCATAGTTATTAATTGGGTGCTTACAAAAAGACTTATCATAGGCACCAACATCAGTGATTTTTTTGTTTAGAATTACCCTTTATGCAACTTTGTCTATAAAAACGGACTAGAGAGAAAGTCATCTCGTTTCACCTTATTTTGATAGATAGAAGGAATTTTCAATAGGAAAGAAAGTGTATACTCTTTATAAGATATTGGTTTTTTTTTTAGGTTATTTCCATTGAATGTAGTTTTAGTATATGGTAGAAAACTTAAGCTGCTTCAACTTTCTATCTAATTATTCCCAATAGCAGATGCACTAAAATCTAATATTATACTTTCTATCTAATTGTATACTTTTATTGGTCTATTCTTATCATGAACAAATATAACTAAAAGTCATTGTTGCTAAGGTGGACAATCAGGTTATTGTGAAGCAGTAAATCGTAGATGGCAGAAGTAGTCCACATTCCACATCTTTTACTCACCATTTAAGACTGGGATTATTATGGCCTGGGTTCTAAACTTAGAATGTAAGGATAAAAAACATTTGGTTGAGTAGTTGGTTTGTTGTTGCTCGTTCCACGCCTGATAGAATGGCAAGCTTTATTGTGTTTAATTTCTTATTTGTTATAGAGTGACGACTTGTCAAAATCTAGTTGTTTAATCATGCAACCTTCTCTGCATACTGTTTGCCCGTAAGCCTAGCTCGGTCCAATCCGTCGGTCCGTAAGCCCGGCCCACATGTGAGCCATGGGCTGTGTCGGGCCCATTGCCTGTTTTAACAGGCCCGACCCGGTCCAATCCAGGTTCAAGCGGGCTACTAGATTCATGGACCGGATCGATCCGGTCCGATCCGAATTCCATCTCTAGACATATGTAAGACTAGACAATGCAAAAAAAAAGAAGAAGATACAAAATGCAACGTACAACAATTAAATGTCTTACAAAAATGATGATTGATCAACATTACAAACATAATTACTCTACTATATTAAATTTAAAATTAAATTTGGTACTAATTTAAAATGTCAAATTGATAATACAATATAAGAGATTTAATTTTTAACTTGTTGAGAGATTATTGTGATTGCATTTTATTTTTAAGTTTATTTTAAATTTAATCACTAAACAATCAATTGTAAATGTCCACAACCCTCCTTTTCACTTAATATAATAATATATATAACAGATTAGCAGTCTTTCCAGCTTTGGATCCCAAGTATTTTGTTTGAGCACGATACGAAAGAATGGTTACGATGTGAATATGTGACACATTATGTCCTGAATCTTGTACGCATTGTGGTTTTCATGTGTAATACTGACAGGAGAATGTGATGTCGACAAGCAGATGCAAGGTGAGATTTTTATGTTTGTTATGCATTTTTCCTTATCTTACGTCATTCCGAGCAACAGGTGTACTTAATTTGGTTCACGTCCAAAATCACTTAGTTCACCTGTCCCGAGACTCTACCGAAAGCTCATTGACATGCGAAGAAATCTTTGACATCCCATATGGCACTGGCGGATTCAAGTGGTGGTCGATGAGGCACTTACTTCATCTTATTTTTTGAAAAATAATAGAATAAAATGTTTTTTTTCCCTACAAACAATAGTAAAGATTATCCCTCTTATATATTTTTTCCCACGATTTGCAAGATTCAAACTAGACCTTGTCGTTGCTCACTTACTCGATCTTCTAACATCCGTCAAAGTTTACTGACAC
>JAMKQA010036758.1:0-40096 GCA_024699735.1 Posidonia australis | reverse complement strand
TTTTTCTATGAAAGATAGAAAATGTGGCTTATGTGTGAATGTAGACCCAGTGAGGGGTGAATTGCATGGTATGATAGACCATGAAAGGATATGTGGGCTTAAGGACCACAGGTAATGATTTAATGATTTAAACATGTGTTTTGCAAGGATTTTTCTGAATGAAAATGAGTTTTTTGTGAATGTTTTGTAAAGAAAATTGCATATGGTTTTAAATGAATGGAAAGAAATTCGTAGGAACCAAAAGGGAACCAGGACTTGCCGACGAGGTAATGAGACCTCAAGATAGGTCGAGAAGGGTCCTTGGTGAGTGTGGTTGCCGAGTGTGCTGTCCGAGGTAGGAGCCTCGAGACTGTGGTGATACTGTAGGCCTCGGGGTAAAAAAGACCCGAACTACCCTCAGTGTCGGTGCTGTACGGGGCTGGGGTTAGAGTCCCCAGTTACTCGGACACCAGGGCGTCCCTAGGACGTACTCCGTGCTTGTACCAGTGAAGGTACATTTTGAGGCTGCGACCGGGATGGTTAAACTCCAGTACGGGATGGTTCACCGTGGCACTGCAGTGTGGGTGTGGTGACATGGAATCCACACCAGCTGCTTGAGGTCAGGTCGATCACCTGTGGCCAGGGTGATACGACCAGTATGGATATGGAATAATGGATTTATGTGGTTTTGTGTGTGTGGACTAGTTTCTAGCCTGGATTGTGGCAAATTGTGCCTTTGATTTTTAAATGATGTTTTGGATTAGGAAACTAGATGAAATGATTTATTTTCTCTAGTGTTGAGAATAAAAGCTTTGAAAGAGCATGAGATTTGAAAGAAAAGAAAAGAAAAGTTTGAAAAACCATTGCTTTCTGAATTTTAAGAATTGCATATAAGGATTTAAAATGATGCTTTCTGGCAAGGTTTTCTGTGTTTTTGGTTCTGTTCTTAGGACACGTACTGGGTGGCATTCTTGTCACTCACGCGTGTTTTCTTGACCCCTTGTTTTCAGGTGCTGAGCTGTAAGAGCAGTCTTCCCTGGTGCAACTTTTCGAGCTACACTTGTCGCACACAGGTCTGGGTAGTTAGCTTTATTTATTTTAATATTGCTACTTAGTTGGCTTTAATTGTGTTTGGGTAGTTCTTATACTGTTGTATAGTACTGGAGTGTTACAGTAAAACTACTTTTGCAAAAAAGGACTTTAAAAAATAAACTAGACAGTAAGAGATTTTTTTGAAATTTTTGTTATAAATTACCTTATCTTATATATAAACCACATTCTCTTTTACAAAAGAGAAAAATAAGACATTAGACACAAACTTTAAAACAAAACATAAAGGATTAGACAATACAAGTTAAAAAAAAACAAAAGATAATAATGCTGTCCAATATTTTTTTAATAAAAAAATGCATAACCTATTGTTTTTATCATAAAGGTTAACCCATTGTTTTTATAATAAGATTTGATTTATCAAATTACAAAAGTCTACTAATACTAAAACTAAAGTTGATGATTTGATTTAACATCAACTGAGTCGTGTTTCCTACTCGAAGGCGTGTTGCGGGAAAAGGGGTGACGAAGGGACGACGAACCTGGTTAGAGATCGAAGCAAATGACGACAGAGGGCGACGGACGGCGAACGTGAAAACTGGAGAATGACGGCACTGAACTTGCGGACGACGTCGACGACGATGGCGATCGGAGCAAACGACGACGGTGGACTGGTGGAAGACACTAGACTGTCAGACGACGCTAGACGATGCATCGACAAGTGGTTGACAATTAGTGGCAATGACGAGGATAATATAATCTTTTAATTAACTCATAAGTAGTTATTAGACATACAAACCAAACAAACTTTCTTTACCTTCATAAAAGTTATAAAAAGTACAACTTAACAAAAAGTCAGTTTTTCTCAGTAATCTACATAAGAAAAAAGATTTCCAAACGCAACCATAGACATCCTTCCCTTAGAGTAAGCAAACTCAATGCCTAGAAAATACTTAAACCTACCCATATCTTTGGTGACAAAGTGTACTTCTTGGTGTTAGATATGACTACAACAACACTCCCGATCAATAAAATATCATCTAAATATATGGCAAGAACCACACAACTATCATTTGTCTTCTTGTAAAAGACCAAATGGTCCACAATGCATCTATGAAAACACCATCTGCCAGTACATTGCTGAACTTTGTAAACCATGCCCGTAGACTTTATTTGAGCCCATAAATGGCCTTCTTGAGCATGCACACTTTATTCTCCTCTTGAGCAACATACCTCGATGGTTGTTCTATAAGCACCTGCTCTATCAAATCACCATATAGAAAGACATTCTTGATGTCCAACTAAAACAACTCCCATGACTAATTAATTGCTACAGACAAATGTACTCTGATAGAATTAAGACAGACCACAAGTGAGAAAGTCTCAGCATAATCTACCCCATACGTCTGTAAAAACCCGCAAACCACTAGACGAGCCTTACAACGATCTACTAAGTCATCTAGTTTGTACTTCACAGTGAAGACCCATTTGTAAGTGACTATACTTGTTCCTACAGGACAGGTCACAAGTTCCCACGTACCACGTGATTGCAATGCTTCCATTTCATCATCCATAGCGACTTTCAATATAGTATTTGAAGTGCTTCCTAGTAATTCCTAAGTATAGACTCAGAAGAAATAGACAAAACAAAACTACGAAAGGCAAGGTAAAGTTTATCATAAGACAAAGTTGGAAAAAGGATGTGTAGTAGAGGATCTTTTATTCTTTCACAGTGCAATAGGTACGTCTAACGTGAATGTGATGGAGTCTGGGATGATTAGATCTGCAACTGTAATGGAGGATGATTTAGCCAAAGATAGCATAAGTGGATGCTGATGGCAACAATAAATCGTTAAAATGCTCATCCATAAAGACATCTTAAGGTACAAGTGTAGACAAAGGAATATATTTTGTCTGACTCAAGTCAAAGTAAACCTGAAACTCAAAAACGATACCCGTGATGGTAAGAAGAATAGCTCAGAATTAGGGTGAAGTCGCCTAAGAGATATGTCACCACCTAAGGGTATTGACGACATCCTATTTATGAGAAAAGATGTAGTGACAATTACATCAAACCATAAGTATTTTGGTACTTTCATTTGTGCCATACTAATGCGAAGAACATCCAAGTCTACTACTCCATTTTGTTGAAAAGTGTACGGACATGTGGTTTGATGTATGATGCCTATGGAAGTACAAAGAGACTGAAAATTTTTTTTAATAAATTCAAGTACATTATCAGTTCACAAATACTTTGTAATAATGAAAAATTATTTATTTATTTCTACGAGAAATTGTTTAACAATAGACGTGACATAAAGTCGATCTTTTAACAAATAAACCCATAACGTACGAGAATAGTTATCAACAAAGACAATGTAATATCTATGATCCGACACTAACGGAATGCAACTAGGACTTCAAACATCACACTGAACCAAATCAAACAAACTTTTACTTGACAATAACCTACGACTTTTAAACAAAACACGGTAATGTTTACCTAATTGACATGACTCACAATCAAAAAGAGTTACTGATATCCATAGAAAAGCTTGCTGGAGTTTTTGATGCAATAGATGACCAAGACAATAATGTCACAAAATAGACAGCTCTGACGTAGACACCAATGCCACCAATCCACACGTAATCTCGTCCCAAACCAACAAGTACACGCCATTTCTACACTTACGACCCAAACCAATCCTCTTTTCCGTCTATAAATACTAAAAAGTACAATAAAAGGAAAAAAATAAAAGGAAACAAAACACATTTACTGAGTAGTAATGACACTAATGAATAACAAATTTACAGAAAAATAGTGTACATAAAGAACATTATCTAGTCCGATATGAAAAGAGACTTAGACAACCTTTTTCCCAAAAATAGAGCATAAGCAACTATCGACAATCATCACAGAGGGGATAAGTGAAAGGTTAGATAGACGAGTGAAAAGGTTACTTGTACATGACATATAGGAAGACGTTCCAGAACATATGATCCAAGAACTATCACCAGAAGCAATCAAGCCACTACTCGTACCTGAATGGAAAGTGTAAGCTGTGATAGTGGAGGAATAAGTAGCCTAAAGTTGCAAGAACCACATGTAGTCAACTTAAAAGATGGTAACAGTCTAATTTGTAGTAGAAGTGGTAGTACCCAACGCAAGAGATGCCTTAGTAGTAATGGTATTCGCCCACTCTGGCTTGTCAACCTTGTCCTAGCTTTTTTCAGAACAATGTCCGAAACGTTTACAATACTGACAATGGGAGCCACCCCGACCCCCTCGTCCTGTAGAACCACGATCACGTGAGAAGGAGGTAGTCATAGTAGACCGATCTATAATCAATGTCGACGTCACAGTAGAAATCTAGAGGACTCTGGAGAAGGTATTTTGGAGATCAGGAAGAGCCTCTGCACCTAGAATCTACCCATGGATCTAAGAAGACAGCTCTAGATTAAGACTTGAAAGATATATTACCACTGCCAACTCCTCCCAATACTGTCTCATCTTCGTGATATCTACGGTTAAGGATTGATACATATCAAGCTCATCAAGTAGACTACGAAGAGTAGTGAAATGCTCCTACAGATCTATTGCCCTGTCAAAGAGAGAAAATCTACTTATACACTTCAAATACCTTGAAAATATTCTTCTTATGGCCATAAATGATCTTTAGTGTATCCCATATCTTTTTCGCAAGACGTAACGTCATAACTCCACGAGCTACACTCGGTTCCATGCTGGAAACTAATCAAGAGATAATCGTCGCATCATTGGTAAACCAATCCTTATACGTGTAATCCTTGGAATTAGGACGCAGGTGAATGAGATGTCTGATCTTCCTATGAGCCGCAATAAAGGCCTCAAAGCTTTGTGTCCATGGTAGATAGTTCTTTTCGTTAAGTTATTCTGAGATGCTACTAAGATTTTTGATCAAAGATTTATGAGACGCCATTGAGATGAAATGAAACACTAGAAATTCTGATCTAAATCATTAATAAAAGGTACGAATAGTTGCTGATTTTTCACAAAGAATCCAAAAAACTGCACACAAAAAACCATCCGGTAACACCAACACACAGTCTGAAGACACGAACATGTGTGCATACCACGTATCCACACATAAACAAAGAAAAAAATCCTATAAAAGCCCTAAAACATGATATCAACTTGAAAGAAGGGTGTGTCGGTTGACCTAGGAGGCCGAAAAGGGCCCATCGACCAACTTGGAGGGGTGGGAGAGGTGCTAAAAAGGTGGAAAAGGGGTGTTAGAGGGGCAGAGGAGGACTAACAGAGATCCGACAGCTTCCAACGGTAGAGAGGAGGTTAGGTGCTGTGATGAAGGTGGTAGAACCCTAATTCCTACACTTTGATAGCTAAGGGGTGATGAAGGTGCTGTGATGATGATGCTAATAATCATTATAATTGATAGCTTAAAAACATTATAAATTAAAGAACAGTTAGGTAAAATAGATTTTGATGGAAAGCAACAATATACTGAAAATGACTAATTTCTTACTTTGTAACATCCTGAACCTTAACCTTCCTACTTAATCATGATTAATAATAATTAATTAATAATTAAGTTATTTTTAATAAAGGTTACTAACTATGGTGTGTAGTGACCCGTGAGTGTGTGGGACTGAAGATAGATTATCGTTGCATGCCACCGTGTCGTCGAGACTCTAATTCATGAATTATTTCATGAATAACAAGTGTCTATAGTATTTCCTCCTTCTTTAGGTGTGTTTGCGCAAAATTCGTGCAAAAAGTTTAATAAACAAATGACTATGTGAGAGGGAGGACAACTTAAGAGATGGCATGCACGTATAAAAAGGAAAAAGAGAGAAGAAAGAAAGAAAAGAGTGGAAAGCTCAAGAGAGTGAGCCTGAAAAGAAGAAAGAATGAAAGAAAGAAAAGAGAAAGAAGGGGAAGAGGCCGATCCAAGGAGGAAGGAAAAGGGAAAGGAAAACAAAGAGAAATAGAAAGAGGACTGGCAAGCTACTAAGGAAGAAGAAGAAAATAAAGAAAGAAAAAGAGAGAAAGAAGGAAAAAGAAGAGGAAGAGTGAGAAGGTACACATCCCATTTTTTTTAATACTCTTCGTTTAAGCTTAATATTAGTAAAATATATTGAGTGGAGATGAATTTGATGTATGATAGGGCTTTTCTAGATCTTTAGTAAATTTTGATGAATTTTCAAAGGATTCATGAAGATATTGTCATTATTGAGCTTAGTTGAGTCTTCTTGCTTCAATCATGTATACCTTGAGCTATGAGTAATGGAATTAAATGATTTTTGTTCCGTTAGAAAGTAGACTCAAAGATCTTTGTTAGAAATACCAATGGTTATGTGAAGATTGATGATCCATTAAGTTATGCCAGTTTGAGTCTTATAACTTCAATTCTATATATCTCGAGTTATGGATATGGAATTTGAATAATTTTTGTTCCTTGTGAAAATAAACTTAGAATGCTTAGTTTGAGAATTTTTGCAGGATTTTTGGTTCACCGAAAGTAAACTCGCCCAAGGTCCCAACTCCGACGAACGACGTTTTCAGGGTAGATTTCATTATGCAGAAATCGCCTAAAATGGCATATCGAAATTGTCTGATACACCAAATGAAGAGATTTCAACATACCAAATTTAACTAGTATGTTGAGCCAAGCTCAAACCAATTTTGAGTGTTTTAAAAATTGATTAATATATATATATATAGATGTATGTATGTGTTAATCTTGAAGAGATAATTAAATTAACACAATAACAATTAAGATAACCATTAGGATGGTTTTAGGAATAGCCTAAAAAGAATTAACAAGATTCCACTTGAAACATAGAAGTCATAAAAAATGATATGACATAGAAGTAATAATTCTTTTCCTTAATGGTTTAGACTAAACAATAAGGATCATAATGTAGTCTCTAGACCTAGAGTTGGTTGATTGTTGTTAAGGTGCACTAAAAGAGTCATTCAGTGGCACTACTTAGTCGTGTTGAGCATTGATCTGTCTATGCTTTCAAGGAACACAAGCCAGTAGGTGTACTACACTTTGGCTCCCGAACATAGAATTATGGTTGAGTTTTGCGTGAGTGTCCAATCTTAAAAAGTCTATCAAGATTTTGAGACTGTTCTTTGATTTTAGTGTGATTGTTTAGACCTGACAAGAGAGCCATTAAGGCTTTGTTTTGAGCTGTGATTCTCAATTTTCAGTTTTGTGCAATTTGGACACAGTGTTTTGTAGCATTTCTTTAAAAGATATTCAAATAGTTTTGAAGGAGATTTTGAAAACAAAAGAAATGTATTGATTTGCAAAGTTTTAAATGATTTACCAAGGAAATTATTGGGTGATTTGGGAAAAACTTTTCCAAAGATTTAATAACATTGCCTCGAGGTTTTCCTATGATATTTCAGAGGTATTTTAAAATGATTCCAAAAATGATTGAAAATGATTTTCAAAAGAATTTGACAAAAACTTACATAATTTGTAAAAAAGTTTTAAAAGATTTTCCAGAGCTTTCTATTTATTAAGTTCGAAAGATTCACAGCATGTGTTATCAAACCAGAGGGTGTGACAATATCCTTAGGTAGCCGAGCATGTTGCCTAAGGTAAGGCCAAAGACCAAGAAACTAAGGTAATTATTCGTCATATCCTGGAGGTATAAAACTCCTAGATTATCGTTCATGAAGTCAGGACTAAGATTCACAGGTCGAGGACCGACTGAACTTGGAGATATAACACTCCATTTATTCTAAGTACCTAAGACCTAAGATATTGACTGTACATAAAGACACGTGGCAGTGAACCAAAAGATATAAGACTCCTGTGTGGCTGGATGTGACACCTTGATTAGTACAGATGCCAAAACTGAAACTATTAGGTACTGACAGTGCCTGAAGTGAGAGTCCCCAGGTATCCAGGCACACAAAGGAATCATAAGAGATGCATCCCCGAGCGAGCTATGACAGAAACCTATGTGCTTATAGTACAAAGAGGCCCATTGGCTGGGATAATGGTATGTCCTACACAGGAAGTTGCACAGCAGCAATGCAGACACCCTTAATCACGCTCTGATGGACTGTTTGTGGCCAAGTATCGATTGTTTAACGCTAGACAGCACGACACACCAAAAAAACCTGTTGGCCAAAGTTTGTTGAGACTTTGTGATCTCACCTGAAAGTGCATTGTTTTGTTCTCATCTAAAAATACCATTGAGTTGTTTAAGCCTAAGAGGGGCATTGAGTTGTTTGCGCGAAAGGTGACGCAGTGGTTTTCAAGAAAAAAGGATTGTACCAATTTTAAGATTTGAGATGTCACTTGTTTGTTTGACCGAGCAGAGGTTCAATGCGAGTGTGGCTTACTCTAATGGTTATGGACTTTCTTTGGCAAAAGTGGTCATCTTAAGTAATGCATCAAGTTTTGAAAAGCATGCATAGATTTGAAAGAAAAGAGAGAAAATGATTTTCAAAAACATGAGTGTGATCTTGAAAAGAAAAGAATGATTTTCAAAGACATGATTTCCAAATATTTGTTGCTCGTATGGCAAAAGAGAATTATTCCGTGGTTGTATGCAACCTCTAGAAAAAAGGTCAGAGTAGCTTATGTTTTGTAGGGGCATGTACTGGATGATCTTTCAATGGTCACTCACATGTGTTTGTTTAAATGTTTTTTACAGATGCAGATTAAGATTAAGAGTTTGCTAATGTACGTGAAGATGGAGTCAATCGACCACATATCAAGGATTCAAGGTAAGTGTTTAATTTAATTTAATTCAGTTAATAGTATTTTTATTTATGTTGTTTAAAGTTGGATTTAGTATTAAAATTGATGTAAGTTATTATAATAAAAAAAATATGGCTAGAAATTTTAAGGTAACGACTTGAAGTTGGGTCGTTACATACTTTCACGAATGTTAGTTTTTAGACTGATATAGATCATTTTCCTTTAATCTTTACAAAACTTTTGTGCTGTTTATCTGACTTCAAAATTCAAGTCAACATGACCTATGTATAACCAACATGGACCAACAGCTAATCTATATTTGGAAATTGCCTGTGTTAGACCAGAAATTGTATCTAAATTCTAAATATCCAATGTATGTTGCTGATGTTTCACCAGCACCATTGCTAGATATCTGGAAGTGACTATGCTTCCTTGTTTGGCGCCACTCATTGGAAAGTCAATGCTTTACGTTTATGATTCTCAATTACCCATTGAATCGCAAGTCAAATGATGATGGATGCTATTTGTTATTGCTTTTCCAACCAAACATTTCCAAGTGACCTGTCCTAAAAATTCATCACGTAACCAACTCAAGTAGCTGAGTTGGCCAGGGCAATGTGGTTCCAAAATCCCCACAACCTTGCTGTCAACAGCTAACTACAATTTTTTCAAAAAAATCAACAACATGTGGAATAAAAAGAGGGAGAAAAGAAAGGACCTACTGCATTAAAGAGAAAGAAAAAGGCCTGCTCCACTGCAACTAGTCTCTTAATATAAAATAAAGGGCAGTGTTGCAAGAAGACACATGTTCCCCACATTTTAAGGTAGAGAAAAGCACTTGTGTCAAACTAAGCAATTGTGTGAACGAAGCAAAAGAAAAGACTCAATGTGATCTTAAAAACTTAAACAACTTGTTACATCTTTGTATTCAATAAAGTGTATCATAATATGCATATTCATATGTTTGTTATAGAATGAGATATCTTCGTTATTTTATATGGAATATATGGTTAGAATCGTATGGATACAGACCGACATGATCCAAAAGCTACACAAAATTGTATGGATACGAAGAAATTGAAGAAAACTGCATAACCATGCCTTCTTGCAATAGGAGAGATCCAACAAGTTTTTGAAGGTTCAAGTTTACTTCAAAAGAATGTAGATTGAAAGTAAAATGGAGGCAAAAATTAAATGAACCCTGAAAAACTACTCTGAGACATTTGGAAGCTATTCAGTATTCTTGAAAAAATTCTATGGGCTACATAAGCAACCATGGCATCATTATATTACAAAACAAACAATTGCAAAATTTATTCAAAATAGATGTATGCAACGATAGTATAAGAATAGCTAATAATGCCAATGTATATTTCATACGAAAAATGTTGCCACTTCCAATATTTGACCAGAATTTCACCATTAGCCCAATTGCAACTTGAAGTTCAACCAAATATAAATTGATCCATAGTTATCAACTAAGCATGTCTCAACCTTACCACACAGTACTACATGCATTCTTGAGCAGGGGGAAAAAACACTTAGGTGGATATAAGCATGTGTGAATGGATCAAAATCTACATGAATGTCAGTTAGCAATTAGGACCAAACATCTATGCTGATTTCCTAATAACCAAGCCAGAGTAGTGTGTGCACTATTGAGCAGGAGGGGAATGCCAGTTCGAGAATTAGGACCAAACATTGATGCTGATTTCTTAAGGACCAAGCAGGATCAAGCCACAGTACCATGCGCATTCTTGAGGAGCGGGACACTTAAGTAAGTGGATATAACCACTTAAATGGAAAATCCACATGGGTGTCAGTGACAACCATCTATGCCAGTTTTAAAGATTACACAGGATAATCCAAGACTGGATGAGTTTAAACAGCTCCTCAGACATCACTAGATAGGGTGGATGTGTCATTACATTAGAAGAGTTCTGCAAAATGTTAACTCAAACAAAATTAATTGGTTGGAGTTGTCCAAAAGAACTGCACTTAACACTTGCTCTGTAGAGAAAGAGCTGTAACTTATAAAATACAAGTTAAAAATATCATGTGCGACAACAAAAGTACTCCTAAACCTCACAGTGCCTAGAAACATATGGTAAAGTTAAAAATTAGCTCAATCACGGTAAGAATGAAAGTATATAAGTATCATGATTCAGACTCAAATATGGAATAGATTATTACAAAAGAAAGCATACTAACTGAGAAGATGAAAACTAGAGTGACCACTCCAAAAAGGTCAGCTGCTTCAGAATTCTAAAAGCAACATTATAAACATGCTACAGATGAAAGTTGATTAGTTAGTGAAAAGAGAATGAGATCACCTCTGCAAGCATATGGTCAGCTTCATCAAACACAAGTATCTTCATATCCCGTGTGCTCAACTTTTTAGCAGTCATCCACTTCTTAATTGTACCAGGGGTACCAATAATCACCTGTTCAGTAATTGGTCCCATCCTTGACGTTGTCACATAACTCGAAGAATCCATGGGTATAGCGCACTTTGAAGTGATGCCAGTATATTTGCCCATTTTCACAAGTACTGCCTGGTTCTGTGGGTTATCATGTTCTCCAGTCAGGATGTCAACCAAAAAATGTGACTAAGTAGATATATAAACAATGTTAGCTAACCTGTAACGCCAATTCTCTTGTAGGGCATATGCAGAGTGCCTGAGGAATTCTCTTCGTAGGATCAACTCGGCTCAACATACCAAGCACAAAACATGTTGTCTTTCCAGAACCGTTGTGAGCTTGAGCTATCAAGTTTTTATAAGGAGGAGAAAGAATCATAGGAAGGGTCACCGCTTGTATCTTGCTGGGTCTCTTGAAGTCCATCTCATTGTATAGTCCTTGTAACAATTCTTGTGACAAATTCAGGTCTTCGAATGTTACTGCAGAAGTATATACTGTATCTCCTGATGTAACCTAAGGAAAAAGTGATAGCACCATGAAAAAAAATTCCCTAAATGTAACATTAGAAAGAAGTAATGGTGCTATCAAAAATAAACATCCAAAAAAATTCCTTAAATAAGAGAACATCCACCATTGTCTGTCACAATCATTTTAATAGAGGAAAGAAATGGCTAATCTAGAAGGACATCTCACTCTTTTTTTAATCAACCAAAGTCAGGTCAAGTCAACATAACCACAAAGAAAGGATTCCCATAGATAGTAAATGAAATGACTACTCAGGCAAGAGGAGTGACAAAACCACTAGACTAGCTAGATAGGGTGAGGAGCATCCAATAAAAAATGATTTTTTGATTTCATGACCAGATAGCTAATCAAGAATTTCAAAAGATAACTTCGCCAGCAGACTTACGACTGTTATAAGGCTTTTCTTTCTTTTATAATGGTAAAAGTTTAAACATCAGAGGTCTGTTCACTGTTTTAACAAGCAATCAAGACATAAAGTCTTCAAGAGTAGTCCTTCAAAATTAAGGACATAGAAAAAGTCAGGTTTCTAGACTTGATGATATACAAAAAATCACAATTTAGGCATAAATAAAATGCTCAAAAGAAAATAGATCCAAGACGCTGATGTGTTGTATGTATGTTTTGTATGGTAAAACAACTGACTGCTTCATGGTTACATGTGAAGTTAGTGCATGAGTTTAAAGAGACTTGTTGTAACATCTTAGTTTATCATTGTCCCAATGAATATTAATTAATCATTATTGAGTAAGTGATTTATGCCTCAATTGCTTGTTTTGCATGTTTGCCATAATTTTGCAGAGAAAGATTGGTTCAACTTGCTTGTTGACTGAGTTAAGGGCTTAAGGCTTACATGTTTGCCTGTGCTGTAGTTTGTGTTTGTTGGCTCTAGTCAGGCATGTAAGTTGACACTTTGAGTACGATTTTGCCGGTGTAGATTAGCAGGTTAATGGCCAAGATATAGCGTATAGAAAACTAAATTGTTGTAGCCGCATGCACCTGTCCTTGGGCAGGAATAGGATTAGTATGGTTTAATCTCTTGTTGTAGATATATCACCTATTATTTTGTTTAGTGTATAAGTACAGTAATTTTGAGTAGTTAGATTGTTTGTTTGTTTGATTGTTGTGGTTGTGATCTGAGAATGTGTCCAACGGTCATGAGTAATTAGCTTCTGAGAATGTGTACAGGAATTTATCAAGATGTTGGAGTCTGTCTTGATTATCTTCACTAAGCGGAGTATGTCCTGTAGCACATCCAATTATTCCAATCACTGTCGAGGGATTTTGCTAATCAGTGGTATTTTCGTGATCTCCGCAAGAACCGTAGGCTGCATTTGATAAGGCAACAACTGGGAAGGCTACCAAAGCTCTTCATGGATGCCTCATATTGCTTTGCGCCGTGTGCTGGGAAATCCAATTCAGAGATGCATGCATAGAGCTGCACATAAGGAGGAGATAAGTTTCCTAGCTGATGGTTCATTCAGATCTTCTTGCTTCTGATGTTTTTTATTTAGCAATTTGTTGTTGCGTTTGAATTACCGAGAGTCATCCCACTCCGTCCCTCAAAGATTAAAATACAAAGAGGAGTAAAACAATAGAATTAAACAGGAACGAGAAACAACACAATTGCGTAGCAGTAATAACTAAGAAAAACAAAAGAAATAAAGGAAAGGAAAAGAGAAATCTTTACCGCAGTAATATTGGAGTCATCGGGCTCGTCGAGGCCCTCACCTCTCTCCTCGATTGAGAGTGACTTGAGCTGGTCCAACTCCTCTTTGACCTTGGATGGAGAAGGCTCCTCCTGGTCGGGCTCCTCGTCCGCCCATAACCTTCTCTTCTCCTCGGCTTTTGGGATCGGAAGGGGTGGAGGAGTAGTCGATTTCTCCACCTCCGGTTTCGGATCTGTGGCGCTGTGCGACATCCCGGAATGAAGCCTATGACGGAGACGACGGAGACGACGGACGATCGTTTGGGGACGGCTGCAGTGAGTCGGTGATGAGGAGAACAAAGAATGTAAGGGTGCTGTGCGTAGATATCGGAATTGTAAGACCGCCTACGCCTAGACCTAGCATCTCCTCAGGATATAATATAAAGAATAGGAGGGACTCCACTGGTGATTTCTTCGCCAGACTTGCACGTCACTATCATTTGTTTAAAAGAAGTGTTCCATCAACCGTTCAACTCTTCAATACATCACTTATACAGCATTTGTCATGAACTTTCACTTCACCGGTTGATATGACTTGTGAAATATTAGCTGTTAAAAAATGACGTTAAATTATACAATACTTTCTACATATTTCTATACAAAATTTAGGAATTAAGAGAATTAAAAGGAATTGAAATTCTTTAGAAAATATACAAATTTGCCCGTTACTTTGACCCATTTTTCGATGTTTGTAAATATTAGAGAATTTAACAAAAACTTAATTCCACTACTTCTTTTTTTAATACGTGTAAATCTCATAAAATGCATTTCTCTACATCCCCTTTCTGCATGTTTGAATCCCAATTATCAATTCTAGTGTAAGAACAATATTATAGCATGTTTGTGGTTAAAAAACACAAGAAGAACTTTAGGTTATATCACAGTTTATTAAGGAACACAATTCCAAGTTGGATAGTCCTCCAAGTTCAGTATGTTATTTGTTGTAGTAAGGTGACACTTAAAGACATGTTTGATGCAAATACATGAGTTTGTCATCGAGTTGATTTGTTAGTGTAGAGGGTAGAACACCTCTAAACATGCAACAAAGTAAATGACACTTAAAGACATGTTTGATGCAAATACATGAGCTTGTCATCGAGTTGATTTGTTAGAGGGTGAAACACCTCTAAACAAACAACAAGGTAAGTGACACTTAAAGACATGTTTGATGCAAATACAAGAGCTTGTCGTCAAGTTGGTTTGTTAGTAAAAAAGGTGGAACACCTCTAGACATACAAAACTACAAGAGAGATTGCAGAGTAGAGATGTAAATTAATGATCGTACATTTGAGTCGAAGAGGTTAGATGATTAATTCTTTTTTTTTTGCTAGCTACAGAAGGAAGGTTGCCCAAAGCATTATTTCTATGTTGATGAATCTTTAATACAAGATTGTAGACAATGATCATCGACATGACTTACAACACAAGTAATTACCTTCTTGGTGTCTTTTGTGGAGTTAATAACCAACACCAAACTATATTTTTGGGTGTTATTTCCTTTTCAATAAGAAGCAAGCTCCATTTATATGCAGCGTATGAAGAAAAAATCTCTTGGAACTATAGCTATTTACAAACAAAATTATATGATTTTGTGTGTGGCACATGTGATACATTAGATAAGCAAATGTATTTATTGTTATGTTTTTATTCTTTTTGAGTTGTTGTCATATTTTGAATAAAGTAATTTTCTTAATGGTATTCTCAAGTATTCTTGTTTTTTTACTTCAATATTCTAAACTTCAAAATTAGTCACTGTAATACCCTAAACTCGTATTATGTTTCAATTTACAAATAGTTTGATAACTCTGTTAAAATTAGACATCAAAGGTCAATTATACCCTTCCATTTTATTTCCTCTTCGCAAATCTGTTTTTTCTTCATTCTCCCTTTTCCTCCTTGTCTTTCTCCACAAGGGTAGGCAACAGTTGCTTGTGTCAACAACGTGGAGGGTTGATTGAAAACCTTGGAGGATTGAGTGACGACATGGAGGACTAAGTGGCGACAATGTGTTAGACTGAGATACGACAATGTGATGAGGGTTGGTTTCTCCTACCTATCTATGGCATTGATTTCCAATTAGGGTTCCAGGTTTCTCTATGATTTTTGTAACGGCAACGGTTGATTTCGTCATATATTCCATAAGGATTTCTTTATGAGGGTGATGATGGATTCCGTCTCACTCTAGTTAAGGTTTGCATGTGGGGGTAATGGTGGTTTCCGTCTCACTCCAGTTAGGGTTTGCATGTGGAGGCGACGATAGGTTCTATCTCACTCCAATCAGGGTTTCTCTGTAGAGGCGACAGTGACTTTCGTCTCACTCTAATTAGGGTTTCTCTGTGGAAGCGACGATGGATTTTGTCTCACTCTAATTAGGGTTTCTCTGTGATTTCCAATGTTTCTAGTGATTTGTACCTATAATTTCTAGTGTTTTTTTGCTATTGACAACATGCAGATGCCAAAAATTTACTACAAAATTGATATTAATTATGGGGGTTTTTTTGACATTGAAATACTAAGAAATTACAAAAATGGAGATATTGCATATTGTTCTAATGTTGACCTAGACAGGATGTCATATTTTGAATTAATGGATTTACTTGAAAAGATGTATATAAATAAGAGGAGCACGATCTATTACAAGCTTTCTAGAAAAGATTTGGATAGTGGACTTGTTCTACTAGACATAGACAACAAGATTTTGAAATTGTTTGAAGCATGTAAGGAGTCCAAACATGTGGACACGTACGTCATAGGAGTACAGGTGATTGATTCACCTCTTAAAATGTTGAAGTATGGAGATTATACACCACTAGCTCTTATTGATGCAAGGGTACCTCTGCCTGATGAAGTCCTCATGAAAGATGAAGACTACAATCTAGTAGCCTTGGAGGATGACAATGATGATGAGGATGAGCAAGACACTTACTATGAGGGTAGTAGTGATCATGATAACTACCTGGCGTATGATAAGGATTGAATCACAGGTGACCCAAGGTGGAAGGTTAAATCCCTCACGAAATGTGTGTAGAGGGATCTATATTTAAATGCATTTGATTCTAAGATATACAAATGTAAAAAGAAGGCATTGACATTAATAGCTAATTCTCACAAGGAGCAATACAATAGACTTTAGGACTACTTTAATATTCTGAGATTGAAGAACCTAAGGATAGTTGCATTGCTCCAAGTTGAGAGGCCTATACCTAGCAGTACTCCTCTGTTCTAGAGGTTATTTGTATGTCTCGATGCAGTGAAGAAGGGAATGGCACGTTGTAGACCATTCTTAAGACTTGATGATTGTCATCTATCCGATCCATATAAAGGGATTCTACTGAGTGCTATAGCCATGGATGCCAATAGTAAAAAATTCTTAGTTTGTTTTATTATTGTTGAGAATGAGACCAAGGATAGTTGCATATGATTCTTGATACATGTTGTTGAGACATTGGGGACTCCAAATTGTGGATGGACCTTCATGTCCGACAGGCAGAAGGTAACATAAGGTGTAGACACCCCAATTTGAGGTGGCTCGTTGATGGATCCAGTGGCGACGAATTCAGATCTTGCTTTCCAAAACTCAAAGTTTTCCAAGTGCATCAAATCAACCTAGAGTCATAGGTTAGAGTTCAAGTGTAAATCCTACATCCTATTAACCCAACACAAACTCGTGCACATAAGGCTAGCTTATCAATTTAGCACATTTAGCTGATATACCTGAATAGTACACTTTTCCAGCACATTTGGATAGCACACCAAGCTAACATACCTGACTAGAGCACCAAGCTAGCGCACCAACATGACTTCTAGGTTGCTGGTTGTTCATTTACTTAACGGTGCTCTGGCCATCATACCCATGTGGTGTTATTATTCTCCACTGTAATCAGCATGATGATCCTTCATTTGGTCTTGGGTGGAGTCCTTTAGTTTCCCAAGGCCTTAGAACTTCCAAAACTCCTGAGTTTCATTCACTATATAATGCCTTAGATAACCATTGGTGAAGGAGGTTGGAAAATGAGAGAGAAGATAAGAGCCCTTGCCTCTTAACATAGAAGCACTCACGACCTAGCCTTTTCCCATAGCCAAAACTTTCATCTCTAAGCAAGAAATCACCCACTTAGCATAGGAAGAAATCTCCTCACCCATATCCTCCACAAAACTCCTCATCTTGCATCACGTGGGAACTACTTTGGAAGGAGGAAAACTCTATTTTCCAACCACAAAAAACCCATTAAAAGCTACACGTGGGAGGGACAAGAGTACTTTAAACAAGTAAGTTTTTATCTCTCTTCATGTAGCTAGTAGTCCTCCATATAATACATGTTTTTCCCATGCTAGTTTGGGTGTTTTATAGATGTTTTACATGGTATATTAAATGCAGATTTGTTATTCTGTCTGTGTTCTTTTCTTCTTCCATGGTTAAATTCAACCCTTTGATGCTTCCATGCTCATGCTACCATGTTAAATGAAAGGCTAGATCTGTATTAGTTTCATGTTCATTGTTTATCCCATACTTTTACTGTTATCATATGTGTATGATTAGGTTTAAGTTTGCTTAGCTCTATATTTGTGATGTATATCTTGAACATGAACTTGTTGGCTGGATTTGTTGAGTTTGTGTAACGTTTTAAGGGTCTGACTTATATCTCATGGTGGGTGGATGTTTGCCATGCATATCTCATGTTGATGATGTTTTGGTATATTCTTCGGATGTTTAGACCCACTAGAGGCACTTGAAGATCGTATTGGAGACATTGAGGCAGCATCAGCTTTATGCCAAGTTCTCCATGTGCGAGTTTTCGCTGGAAGATGTGTCTTTCCTTGGTCATATTATTTCAAGAAAAGGCATCAAGGTAGATCCAGCCAAAGTGGAAGCTGTGAGCAGCTGGACCAGACCGAAGACAGTGACTGAGATTAGAAGTTTTCTCGGCCTGGCAGGATATTATAGGAGATTCATTCAGAATTTCTCCAAGATTGTTGCACCATTGACCAGACTGACCAGAAGGGAAGTGCACTTTGCCTAGGATTGGCAGCACGAGGAGAGCTTCAATGAGTTGAAGGCTCATCTGGTATCGGCCCCAGTTTTGACTTTGCCCTTTGGGAGTGCGGTTTTACAGTTTACAGTGATGCTTGTGGGACTTGTTTGGGGTGTGAGCTGATGCAGCATGGTAGGGTGGTGGCGTATGCCTCACGCCAATTTAAAGATCATGAGAAGAATTATCCCACTCATGATTTAGAGATGGCAGTTGTTGTGTTCGCCTTGAAGATTTGGAGGCATTATTTGTATGGCGAACAATTTGAGGTGTACACAGATCACAAGAGTCTGAAGTACATCTTTACTGAGAAGGATTTGAACCTGAGACAGAGGCGCTAGGTGGAGTATATTAAAGATTATGATTTCAGTTTGTCCTACCACCCAGGGAAGGCTAATGTGGTTGCTGATGCTCTAAGCAGACACACTCATGTTGTGGCTAGTCTGATGATCCATGAATTGAAATTGTTGGAGGGACTAGTGGAATGCAAGCCTCGGAGGTAGTCTCAGGGACCCGCCAGGGTAGTGCTGGCTAACTTGTCTATTCACCCGAGGATGATCGAGGTGATTGTCACAGCTCAGCAATATGATTCTTTTGTGTCTGATATCTGGAGGAAGCTGGAAGTTGGTAATGCCCCTCATTTTTCAATAAGGGTAGACAATGGGTTGAGGTATGATATGAGATTATATGTACCTCAGATAGAGGAAATCAGGAATAGTTTGTTGGATGAAGCCCACCGCTCCAGATACTCTATTCATCCAGGTAGAACCAAGATGTATAAAGACCTGAAGAGAAACTTCTGGTGGCCTCGAATGAAGAGAGAGATTGCTGAGTATGTGGCGAAGTGTGCAACCTGCCAGATGGTGAAGATAAAGCACCAGAAGCCCGGAGGGACTTTGCAGCCTTTGGACATTCCAATATGGAAATGGGAAGATGTGTCGATAGACTTTGTGACGGGTTTGCCGCAAACCCGAAGAAAGAATGATACTATGTGGGTGATAGTGGATTGCCTTACAAAATCGGCACATTTCTTGCCAATAAGGGTGAATCTTCCATTGGCAAAATTGGCAGAGTTGTATGTGGCTGAGATTGTGAGGTTGCATGGTGTCCCAATGTCTATTGTGTCTGACAAAGACACGAGGTTTACATCGAGATTCTGGGAAGCTCTACAGGAGGCTTTTGGCACAGTGTTGAATTTTAGCACTGCTTTCCACCCCTAAACGGATGGCCAGATAGAGAGGACCATCCAAACACTAGAGGACATGTTGATGGCCTGTGCCTTAGACTTTGGTGGTAGCTAGAAGGATCATTTACCTCTGATTGAGTTTTCATATAATAACAGTTACCACACCAGTATTGGTATGGCACCATATGAGGCATTGTATGGCAGACCCTGCAGGACACCCACTTGCTGGAGTAATGTGGGTGAGAGATAGTTGGTTGGGCCCAAGATCATACAGCAGTCCGAGGGCAAGGTGGTTCTGATCAGGAAGAGGTTGTTGTTTGCCCAGAGCTGGTAGAAGAGCTATGCTGATAGGAGGCGGAGACCTCTAGAATTCGAGGTAGGAGACTTCGTTTTCCTGAAGGTGTTACCAACCAAGGGTGTAATGCGGTTCGGTAGGAGAGGCATGTTGAGCCCTAGATATATCGGACCGTACCAGATTACCAAGAGGGTTGGTGAGTTGGCTTATAGGCTAAATCTACCTCCAGAGTTGGCTAGTGTACACAACACCTTCCATGTGTCTTTGTTGAGGAAGTGTTTGGCCGACGCGTCGCAAGTGATACCAGTGCAGCCAGAGGAGCTACAGGAGGACTTGACTATGGTTAATAATGTAGTTCAAATACTGGACAGGAAAGAGCAAGTCCTCAGGAATAAAGTGATTCCATTGGTGTTAGTTCAGTGGCAACACCATGGTATAGAGGAGGCTGCTTGGGAACACGAGGTGGACATCCAAAGACAATACCCCTACTTGTTTTATTATAGCTGAATTTTGAGGGCGAATTTTTTTTAAGGGGGGTAGGATGTGACATCTGGGCCTGATTATCCATTTTTATTTGTAAACCATGTGATTAATTGTAATATTTCTTAAATAGTTTATTAATGGATAATCTATTGTTTCTTGTTTGTGTGAGCTTGTGGTTGGTCTTCTGTGCACCTGTTTGTGATTTGGGACCAATGTGGAGTCTGATTTGAGGGTGCACAGTTGCCTTGATTTACGTGCCTATCTTTTCTTCCTTTCTTTTCCTTCTTTTTCTCCTTCCTTTTCCTTCCTCCCACGAGCCCGCACACTATTTTTCCCCCCGTCTCCTTCCCTTGCCTGACCCATGCCACCAATGACACCGGTCCATGCCTTGCCGTCTCATCCGATAAGATGGGCGGACGGCGCAACGCCAGTGGAGAAAAGGATAAAGGGAGGCTGCAGCGTGCGAATAGAGGAACGGGTGATCGAGAGAGGAGAAGAGGAAGAGGAGCGACGCATAACCGAGGAGGTGAGGTGAGCCCAGTGTGTTCCACCAGCAGAGGAGGTTCGTTGGAGTGTGGGGAGAGTCGTCGGGTGGCTGAGCCAGGTATGCAACTCCATTCCCTTCCTCCGTTTAGTTTTTATTAAGGATGGGTTATTTGCATGAAATTAAGAGAAATGCATGTTAAATTGTAGAAAAATCATGAATGAATGGGAATGTGATGTATAGCATGAGAATGTAGAGATCATGCAGTTAGGATTGATTTTTGTGGGGAAAATGTGATTTTGTGGTTGAAGGCTACAATAGCCGTTCGTGAGCCCCTTCCCCTTGTGATTTTCGTTTGAACTGTGTGGTTGATGGAATCATGAATGGTTTGAGGGGTTTTGAAGTAGACTTGAAGGTCTACACCCCATGATTTTATGGAAATTGTTGGTGAATGTTTTAGGAGTCCGATCGGGACTCTCACTTGGGGCAATTTTTCACTACCCGAAAAGGGGTGTGCCCTGTCTGCGAGGAATTCAGTATACCAAATTTATTCCATATGCCGAAATCCTAGCAAATTAAGCCAAAACATAGGGTTCAGTAGAACGAAATTTCACGATCGACCGAAACATGGGGTTTTGGCATACCAAAAATTTTCGATATACTGAAATAGGGTATTTTGGCATACCGAATTTTTGCCCTGAACTTGGGATGTTAAAAAGTGAATTTTAATAAATGTTAAATAGTTTTAATGGTATGGTGGGTTTATATGAATGATGTTTCCCCATGTAATGACATGGTGGCATGTGGAACCCCAAACAAATGGATTTGGGTGTGGTTTTAGACTCTATAAATGAATGAAAAAGATGGTTTTATGTGGTTTTGGGCATGAGACCCAATTTATGATTTTAAGCATGGTTTTCATGGCTTGAGTTGGGACCCCAGTGGAGGGTCAAGTGTTGCAAGGAAATAGTGTCCTACAACGAAAAGAATGGAATGAAATGGAAAATGATTTTGAAAGGAAATTCAAAGAGTTTGAAATGGAACACTGATAATGTGGTTGCCAAGCTCATAGCGGTGTAGGCTGAGCCTGGGTTTCATACCTAGTTGTTCGAGTCACCGACGGTGTAGGCTGAGCCTAGGTCGTTGTACCTAGTTGTTCGGGTCACCGAGCTTGTAGCGGTGTAGGCTTAGCCTAGGATTTTAAGCCTAGTTGTTCGGGTCACCGACGATGTAGGTTGAGCCTAGGTCATTGGACCTAGTTGTTCGGGTCACCGATTGGGGTGTTAGACAGAGACGTATCCCCGTGCACTTATGAAAATGAAATTGAGGCCAGTTGGCCGGGGCGGTGACATCCCGCACCGGGAATTTCATCACGGCAATGCAGGAAGGTAGGGGAAGGATGTCCATGCCTACTGCTTGTGTGCCTGGTTACCCCTGATCAAGGTAACTACAGTAAAGAAAAGTGGAAATGAATAAAGAAAGAGAAATGTGATTTGGTCAGGATTGGACTGATGAAACAGTCCTAAAATCTTGAAAAGAAATGATGATGTTTTCACCAGTTGCCAACCAGTGTTTAAGATTTGGTTTTGAGCCCAATGAGACATTGTGTTTTAGGCTGGATCTGGTCAGAAATGTAAATTTGAAAGTGTGTTTTGGGAAGAAATCCCAAATATTGAAAAGGGAAATGTGTTGGAAAATGAATTCCAAAAGAACGTTTTGAAAGAAAATGTGATCTTTGAATAAATTTCCAAAATGTTTTGAGAAAGGAAAAGAGTCATGGCTTTTGGAAAGAGTTTGGCTTTAGGATTGAATTCCCAAGTGATTGTCTAATAAAAAGAAAGGATGATTTTCAAAAGAGAAAACCAAGTTTTGAAAATGATAAGGAATGAGTTTTATGGTTTTGCCGAGGTTTCATGGTTTGTATGTTTTGGGGCATGTACTGGGTGACTCAGATGTCACTCACGCGTGCTTATTTGGTTTTCAGGTGTAGACCGCGTGCAGCCGATTTCCGGTGCAGGAGTTGGAACTTCTAGCTACTCATTGTGATCCTAAAGGTGTGCCTTAGTTACAGTTATCTGATGTTTCTGTAATTAGTATAATTATGCTTGATACTGTGTTTTGGTAGCATGGCCATGATCGAGGTGTTACACAACATCCTAGTCTCTTGCATTTTACTCTCTATCTTTTTTGTTAAATCTATAGAGATTCCTTAAAAGGTCTAGAAAATACTTAGAAATTGCATGAAATCCTGAAAATGTCTTCTTTAAGCTCAAAATACTCAAATCTACCACTAATTTGAGTAAGGTTAGAGTGTTAGCTTTACCACAGCTACTGACTCACACTGAAAACATTCATGAGACTCGAGCCTGCATCTAGCTCTAGCATGTTAGCTATGTCACAGCCAACAACCTTGAATCAAGTAAAATCAAGAATGCTTTTATAGAAAATAATGGAAAATAAGTCAAAGATCCCTAGTCATGTGATTTGGGATACCTCAATGGTTCCTATCCTAAATGGACCCTAAGAAATGCGAAATGGGATATCTACAGATACATGTATGTAGGCGCAAGTAGAGGTAAATCACACAATGCATGTTGAAAATGAAATGGAAAGGAAGAAAGCTAGCGTACATGAGTCATAGATAAAGGGATTTACTTGTGGTGCGTGTCTTCCCTGACGACGACGACAACGTCTTCCCCAATAGATGGTGCACAACAGTGTCAAAGGTGCTAGTGAGGTGTTGCTGGAGGTTGTGTAAGGGTCGAGGAGTGCAAGGACGTAGTTGCCTAGTTGTTCTGAGCCTTGGACAGCTAGATGCGATGATGGGTGCTCGGTTGAGGCTCGACAGCCGTCGACGTCGCTGCTTAGTTGGAGATGGAAATGTGGCTCAACTCAGGGATTGAAGGTTATAAGGTTGGCATGAGGAGGGCTAATGGATGTGGAGGAGGTTGTTTGCTTGGTTCAGGAACCACAGGTTTGTGTAGCATGTGGGATGGCCGGCGGAGAAACTTTTATAGTCAGAATTATTGTGAAGGGATGGTCGGAGTTGGCTAGGATTGCTCGAGGATGCCTAGTAATGGTGGCTGGGTGTTTGCACTGTGTTGGTGGGAACGCTCAAAGCCAAGGAGTGCCAAGAGAAGGAGCTACGTGAGCTCAGGCGTGGTTTTATAGAGGGATGAAGGAGTGGAAGTCGTTGGATTCAAAAGTTTGTTAAGGGTGGGTGGTTAAGATTAAACCATAGGGATATGATGGGGTTTTGAATAATTAGGAGGGGTATGATGGTCCAGAAGACTCAGTGATCATGCTCAGATCCATGCCTTCCAATGAGAGCAGGCAAATGGTGGTCCACCAGGTGAAAGAACTAAAGCACCTCTTAGTCAAACAAGCTCTGACCCAAGGGAGGGGCGCCACCTACTCACACCTCCTTTACATGCCCCAAATACACAACACTACGATGTGGCTAGGCCAAATCAGGGCTTGTGGTTGGATTCTTGGCTTGCTTCTTGATTGCAGGCAATCAAACTGGCTTAGGCTTGGTGTTTTGATGTAAGTTGATGATGTTAGACTAGATTGGAGGTTTCAGGGTTGATTTTGGGGTGGTTTTGGGGTGTGAAAAAGGACTCTGGTGTAGCAGAATGCCTCGTCACTACCAATGCGCTCTTTCAACGAGTTCTATCAGTGAGTGGCTACCAAAGTGGGGTGTCTATAGATGCCTCTCCCTGACCGAGATCAAGGCATGGTTGGAACTGAGACCGATGCTTAGGGTTGACAAAGACACCCTGCTTGGAGCCACAGGAAGTGGAGTTTGCCGTTTACGTGAGCCAGTTATTCAGTGGATGCATCGAAAGTCATGACTCATTGTCAATGTGCGCATGCAGATGATAAAACATTGCGAGAAACGTAAGGATGAGAACAATGGTGGAAACACAAGTGCTGAAATGTAAATATAAGTGCAAACATGATGTTCAAAACACAAATACTGATGCAAGAAATAAGTGCAAAGACGAAGTTGAAAACATGAATGCAGGTACCGATGATACATGTAGATACTATAATGTTGTTGGAATGCAAATGTATGTCTGCAGAGTTCCGCTACGATTGTATGCAACTCTGTGAAATGCTAATGCAAATGTGTGTAATGCTAATGTGAATGCCAATGTGTTAAGAATCTGTTGGGGACATGTGGTCCTACATGATGCTGATGTAGATGATGCTACAATGAACTAATGTGTAAGGATGCATGATGCATGCGATGCTAATGAATGCATGCTAATGAATCATGCATGATGGATGACAAGTTGATGACTGGTCAGCTTACAAGTGGCACGAGCGGCTATCACACCTATCAAAGAGGTGCCAGACAAGACTAGTAGTGCTTGCCAAATGTTAGGAGACCATGACAAGTTGACAGACTTATCACTAGATAGTTTGGGTTATCAGCTCGAAGAGAGAGGGCATCGCAAGTCAATCTGGCTTACCAACCAAATGCCAGAGAATCTGACGATGTTAGCCAACTCCAGACAGTTTGACAGTTGTCACCCATGTAGTTTGGGCTCCCAGCACTAAGGAAAAGAGAGGGCACAACAAGATATCAGACTTGTTGATCAATAGGAGACAAACGATGGATATCGCCCAGACAGATGATGGTGTCACCTAGATAGTTTGGGATATCAACCCAAAAAAAGACAGGGGGCATTAGCAAACCTAGGAGTCTGTCGTAGAGCCACACAAAAGAGTAAGACAATGGCAGACTCAAAAGTCTAACACCAAGGAAGGGAGGGAATATAATTGCAGACTAAGGATGTCTCGCGCCAAGGAAAGAGAGATATTGATGGACTCTAGAGTCTCACACCAAAGAGGGAGAGATATCAATGGACTCTGGAGTCTCACACCGAGGAAGGAGGGATATCGGCAGACTTAGAAATCTTACATCGAGGAAAGAATGATATCAGTGGACTCAGAAACACGCTGATCAAAGAGTGATATCGGTGGACTCAGAAGCCACATTGAGGAAAGAGTGATATTGGCGGACTCGTAAGCCACACCAAGGAAAGAGTGATATCGACGGACTCAAGAGCCACAACGAGGAAAGAGTGATATCAGCGGACTCAAAAGCCACATCGAGGAAAGTGTGATATTGGTGGACTTAGAAGCCACACCGAGGAAAGAGTGATATCGACAGACTCAGAAGCCATACTATGGAGAGAGTGATTTTGGCGAACTCTGAAGCCACACCGAGGAAAAAGATATCGACAAACTCAAAAGCTACCCCTTGGAAAGAGTTATATTGACGGATTTAGAAGCCACATTGAGGAAGGAGTGATATTGGAAGACTTAGAAGCTACACCGAGGAGAGAGTGATATCGATGGACTCAAAAGCTACATCGAGGAAAGAGATATCAATGGATTTTGAAGTCCCATGTTAAGAAAAGAGTGATATCGACAGACTCAAAAGCCACACCGAGGAAAGCGATATCAATAGTCTCAGAAGCTACATTGAGGAAATAGTGATTTCAGCAAACTCAGAAGCCACATCAAGGAAAGAGTGATATCGGCAAACCTAAAAGCCACACCGAGGAAAGAGTGATATTGGCGGACTCAGAAGCCACACCAAGGAGAGAGTGATATTGGTAGACATAGAAGCCACACCGAGCAAAGAATGATTTCGGCAGACTCAGAAGCCACACCGAGGAAAGAGTGATATCGACAGACTAAAAAGCCACACCGATGAAAGAGTGATATTAATGGACTCAAAAGCCACATCGGGGAAATAGTGATTTCAATGGACTCAGAAGCCACACCGAGGAAGGAGTTACTAAGCATCTGCCAAAACTAGATACCTGATGCCCAGAAGGGATGGATAAGATGATACCAAAGGATAGCTGGCATGCTCCTATTATTAGAGAGAGTGATACCACGGAGTAGCTAACATGCCCTTCGTATCTAGATGCTAAGGATGTTGGTGGAAGAAAGGGACAAAGGAATGCTTGGGGCCTAAACGGCTAGTTTAGCCAAAAGGGTTTGCTAAAGAGATCTTGTTGGGAAATGCACCTTAGACCATAGCTATTGTGTTCTGAGGCTGTTCGTCGAATTGGTTGGAGGTTGGCTACCCATGCCCAATGTTTCTAGGGACACTAGATATCCATGGTCCACTGGATTGGAGACAGATACTCTACAATGAAGGATGCACCTTACTGTAGTGGCCAGCTATAGTTGTGGCTTCTACAAGCACTGTAGTCGTAGTGATTGTCACTTCTCTGAAGAATATGTGCTAGTATTGCCATGCTGGAAGTGTGATTCTACTAATGACCATTGGCACAGTCTCTGTTTCCCCACAAAGTAGCTAGGATGCCCCTGGTTGAAGATTCTCATCCTGATGCTCTACTCAGTATGTAGTAGGTTTGAGCCTTATTTGGCGTCGGATGCGTAGGTCATGATTGAAGAGCAGCTAGCATGCCCTTGGTGAACAAAATTAGCTTTTGGATGCCACTGTAGTAGATCGTGTGAGCTCAACTTTCATGCCCTTAGCACCAAAAGGTAGTTGATACGAGATGGTAGCAAAGGTTAGATTGCGAGATACTAGGGCGAAATAGATGCCGCTGGTATCAAATTGAGCTACCAAATGGTGCGGGGGTCAGTTTGTGATTGCAGGGCACTCTAGGGCACCAAAAGATGAACTTGATGTTGAGTGAGGTGGTAGATAATGCTTGCTTGATAAAGGATGCGCCCAGATCTGCTGCTTGTTTGGTCGTTGTATTCTAACTATTCTGTTCCTGGCTGTGCACCATCGAGCATTTCCTAGGTAGTGTGAGTGGAACCTGGATGACTGTTGAAAGATTGTTGTCAACTAGAATGCCCCTAGTTAAAGATGTTCAAAGAAGTCTTGTAATGTGATGCAATATGCAGGCAAAAAGGTTACAACAAGCAAGGTATTGATGATGATGGATTTTATTGTCGTATGGAGATATGTTGATGGATGATTAGAGATGATTAGTGTTGTTGGAGCAAGTATTACGCTTTATTGATTAGATGTTGATTATTGTTGTTCTCTTTTGTAGTGTTTGTTTATTTGTCTACCCGCAGTTAGACTGGAAAGCTTCTTGCCCGTTGGAGGAGGAGGACGCCATCAACTCAACTGACCATATAGAGATTCACAAGTTGTGGATTGCTCTCATGGGATGAGTGGTGGCTCTCAAGCTTGCTATGTTAGGTGGTGATAGATCGGGCTCCATGCAAAACTCCTTAGGGTCCTGTACCTTCTTTTTTGAGTTCATTGATATTTCCTTTGCTCCCTCATAAATGCACGACTTCGCTCTATCCCTGGCATGGAGGTGATAGGTGCCTAATCTACGCTAGAGGCTTTTACTGTACGAAGGGGAGCTAGTCCTTCAAAAGTGTGGACTTTCCAAATGCATGCTCTGACTCCTCTCCAAGATTTGGTGGGGGTAGGGCTACGTCACATGCCTCTTGCTCTTAGGCTGACTTCTATCTTCACCTTCTATCTTCTTTGTTTTTTTATGTCAATACAGATGTACATTTTCTTTTCTTGCACGCTCGCTCAGTCACGTCTAGCATTTTATCTCCCTCTTCGAGGTGCAGGGCCCTTGCGGAGTTTGGACACTTCATTTGGCTTTGATGTCTGGTGGCTCCCTTGCTACTTGGTTGTCTAAGTAGTGTCAATTGAGGAGAGGTAGTCCATTCCGATGTAGGCAAGCTTTCCGATTTTCGTCATCGGGTAGATGGTTATAATGCAAGATATTTTTGTTGTTTTAGATTATTAATTTTTTTGGGTTTCTGATTTTTTGATTTTTTTTTTGTGTTTTTTTGATTTTGTATTTTGTTTGATTTATGATTGATTTTTTTTGAAGCATGAGGATGATGATGTAGAATATGAAATAATAGAGAAAGTAGTGGAAAATGATACAATGAAGGTCCCCATTGCTCGCTACTTTGCTACTGACCGAGCTTGCGAAATTACTGTTTATTCTGATTACATGACTACAACTACTGGGAAAGCTGTAACTATTAGGGTTAAATGATAACTACGGTTGTTGTTGAGGTTCAGGGTATCTACACATGCATGGTCAAGTTGGTGTGCGGCAAGTTGGCAAACCTTGTGCTAGGCCCCCCCACGGAAAGAATAGGACATGAGTGGTGCACGTGGGTGTAGCCAAACAGAGCTCGGAAACGACAGGAGAAGGATTGAAGTTGATGAGATCGGATGGATCCCCCAGGAAAGAGCTGGGAGAAAGGAAGAAGGCCCCTGACGTTTTAGCATCCTCATAGCATGCGGGCTCAGGCAAGGAGAGGCTAGCTATGCTAAGGTGTGTGGGTGCTGCCTCCTGTGTGTTGATTGCAATGGTCCCATTGATGTCAAATCTTGGACAGTGTTCTAGATAGTGCGGCAACCATTCGTCGAGTGTCTATTGATTGATGAAACTAGCAGAATTTGTTTGTCTAATACCACCATGGAAAAGGGTCTGGCAATGGGCGAACATCTAGTAACTCTAGGAATGATGCAACTTTCGAAAAGATGTCGTCCAAGGACCTAGGCAATAAAGTGATGTTGTCCTCCTTGCGGTGTGGTCGTCTTTGCCTTCATTGACGCCCTTGCCGAGCTAGTGCAACGTGATGCACTGGCTTGATAATGGACAGTGTGTGTGCAGTGTGTGTAGAACTATGTGCAGCTACAGGCTAATTAGGGTGTGGCTGGCTCACTACCTTGGCAAGCTAGGGAGTAGGTTCGATGTATGCGACGCTCTAGCTAACTAGACTCCTGAAACAGGAGAGTCCGAGGAAAGGGATGCAAGTGGAAGTAGCTTTGGAGCCAGCGTGGTGATCACCGGGACAGACATGGTGATTAGCTTTGGATCAGTGAAAGTGTGCCAACACTGCAAAGTGGGTACAGAATCCCTATGCACCCTAAAACGAAATGTATGGAGGGAAGGAAGAGCAGCTAAAGTCAAAGTAGAGATAGGAGGGGCCATATCTGGAACATCCTTCAAAACAACAACAAGAGGGTCGTTGGTTTGCTTGGCCATGGCTTACTCCAAGTGGGTAAGGATAGGGCTACGGTGGGAAGCAAGTACATAGACTCTAGGAGGAGCTATTGTCGAAAGTGACAAATAGCTTAGGAATAGAGGAAAGGACCATAGGAGGCCGCCCGCAATGGAGTTACTCAAGCTCCAATTGAAGACCTTGCACCAACACACCTGTGGAAACCGGCAAGAACAAATAGGTGTCAGAACCTAAGACAAGGACGAAATGCAAATTCAATGGTTGCGTGAATGGCAAACGATGCAAATGAATGCCCTAAAATGCACTCTCTCACAATACATGTCCCAAGTGGGCCAAACTCTAGGGTCTCACTCATAGGTTTTTAGGGTTTGACCTTGGTTAGTAAGTAAGGTTCCCACTCTAAATCCTGGCCAAAGCTTGGGTGATAAACAGGTGGTGCGTTAGGAGCCTTGTCTCATGCAGTAGCAATAAGATGTACCCTCTACTAACACCAACACGACCTCCAGATGGAGGGGGGATAAAATGGTAACACATCCTATGCTGAAGCCATAAAATGGGTGACCAAAACTATCCTTTGTAGACTATGGGTGAAAAAGAGAGAGGAGAAGATGCATGCTTCTAGAATGCTCAATCGTGCACTATACTTTAGTATTTTTACTTGCGTGTTTTATTAAGTCGAAGGGAGTAATATGGATTTATCTCTAGTTATGCCTTATTACTTGTTTGTCTGTGTAAGTGCATTTTACTTTAATCCAGGAGGAAAGACAAACACATCTCTACTCTTGTAGGATTGCGAATGCGAAAAGGGAAGAAAACACTAAGGCATGGCAAACAACTAAGCATACACCAAGCAAAAGGCATGATCATGGCATGTGCATGTGTTATATTAACATGATGGCGAAAAGAGAAAAACAACCATCACATTAAAAGGTAGGCAACATGGCATGTGCGTGTGTTGTGGCATAGCAAGTGTGTAAAGGAAGATACTCAGCAAGCAAAAGGCAAGTAACAACATGCATGTAATGATAAATGTAAAAAAAATGGCGACAAGAGTAAACGTGAAGCAAGGCAAGCAAACAAAAAGCGAAAAACAAAAGCCAGAGTCTTGCATCCCCAACGAAGTCGCTAGTTCTTGTGATTATGCCAGCAGACAAGGACCCACGAGTCTAGTATGAAAACCAGACTTGCAATGCGATAAGGTCACGAAGGAGATGGTGAATCTGAGGAATGATACTCAACTTGAAAACACCAAAGGTAAATGAAACAAATGGATAAGGAAAATAGAGTCACCACCTAATCTTTTTAAAACCAAAAAGATGAGGGGAACCTGAGATATAAAAATGCGAGAAAAATCGATGTGAATGCATGGGAATGGATGCAAATGAATGTGTGCATGCTTCGTGCCTAATGAATGCAACACATTGGTCATGATGGGCAAGAGAAAGGGTAAGGACTCCTGTTACGCATGGGGAAGGTGTTAAACACCCTCATATGCCTAGCAAGTTGGTCTTTCCAGGCTAATCGCTCGCTTGTGTCACCAAATGATCATGCATGATAGCTAAGTCTAAATGGATGAATGCCACATGGCATGCCAGTGTTGATGAGATGGATGAGAGGAAAACCATGCAAGCTAATGCTCAACAGCACTACATGTGTTCTAGACTAAGGCACCAATGTGTCGGTCAAAAGATCACTGAGTAGTAAGCATCATCGCCCTATGGATGAATGCTGAAGTTGGAAAACAACATGGAAAGCTGATGTGATAAGGGCAATGGAATAAAGAAATGTGCATAAATCTAGACTTAAAAACAAAACAAGAGTGGATGCTAGAAAATATGAGAAAGCCATGCAATGCAAGTAGAAACATATGGACTACAATCACACAGAGAGAAACATGCACAAAGATACATGGCAAAACAGATTTGGAAACACAATGGACCTTAGTCAATTGCTTACCCTGACCTAAGCAATCCATGCCAACCTATCGTGCCACCAATATGCGTTGACTGTCTGCGCCAAAAAGATGCACCAAGAGTTTTGCAAGGCAGCCGACTTCTCACCACCCCAGATGCAAATGCGTGAATGTATGATGAATGCTAGATGTGGGGAAAGCTAGAAGGGAGTACAGGGATCGTTCTTGTGTGCTTGGTTCGAAGCAAGGTCATCTAGAGTGCTCCTGCCACCTACCTCGTCAGAGAAGGGATTCAGTCGGTGAGTTTCTCTAGGAACTTCATTTAGAGGCTTCGACGGGGCAATTCATCAAGTTGAGAGGTCCACGGGAGCATGAATAGATGCAGGGATGTTAGATAGATGCATGGATATGTAGTGCTAGCCTTCCTCCAATCTCACCACACCTCACCGATGTCCACGAGCTCAACTGGCCATCCAGGCGGCATTGAGCTTCAAGCGAACATTCGGAAAGGCTTGGAGAAGAGAGAGGAAGGTGATGATGTACCTGGATGGACGTGAGGGCATTCACAAGCCATCAACCATCTCTTAGCCCATTGAACTCATCACTGGCGACATGTGTGTGTGGTATGGTTGCATGGATGCGTGTATGTAGGCTCAGGTAGAGGTAAACCACACAATGCATGTTGAAATTGTAGTGGAAAGGAAGAGAGCTAGCGTACATGAGGCACAGATAAAGGGGTTTACCTGTGGTGTGTGTCTTCCCCAACGACGGTGACAGCGTCTTCCCTAGTGAATGGCACACGAAGGTGTCAGAGGTGGCCAGTGAGGTGTTGCTAGAGGTTGTGTGAGGAGTAAGGATTGCAAGGACGTAGTTGCTCAGTTGTTCTGAGGCTTAGAAAGCTAGATGAGATGTATAGACACCTCAATTTTCTGATTTTGTAGAATGAGGATGTGATGGCTCAGCTTGAACCTTGATTGAGCCCACTTGGGCCCACAAGGCCCATTTTAGCCCAATTAACTCCTTCAAGGCCCATTAAGCCCTAGTTGAGCCCATTTAGGTCCACAAGCCCATTCTAGGCCCATTTGACTTCATGGAAGCCCATTTTGACCCATTCAGCCATGATTGGGCCCATACGGCCCCACAAGGCCCACATAGGTCCAATAAATCCAATCTGAGTCCATTTGGGTCCACATGCCCATTTTAGGCCCGTTTAACTCTCATTCAATTTGTTTGGGCCCACCTAAACCCATTTGGGCCCATGGGGGCCCACATGGCCCACATAGGCCCATGAAGCCCATGAAGGCTACAATAACTCAGCCCACATTCTTCTTTCTCTCTCTCAAATCAACACCTGCCCATGGGCCCATGAAGCCCATGAAGCCTACAATAACTCAGCCCACATTCTTCTTTCTCTCTCTCAAATCAACACCTCATTTTCTTTATTTTCCAAAGTTTTCCAATTAAATTCCCAAAACATCACCAAGTCAAAGAGAATTCACTGATTGAACCCATCTTCTTCTTCACCCATCTGATTTTCCTAGTTCAGCCTCAAATCCTCCCCTACTGAGTTCCGCCCAGCTCGAGACCCATTAGTCCAGCATCACAGAGCAGCCCCAACCGTCCAATCAGTCGTCGTCAAAGCTCTGGATCACCGTTGATCTCCTGCCGGTAGCCAAGGGGCCAAGAGGAGACAGCGGTTTGGGTTGTTTGTTAATTTGTTAGGTGGGGCGCCAAGTTGGTTAGAGAAGGGCAGGTTTGTTGGCCAGGCTGTTACGAGTGGGAGATTCTATTACAAGTTTTTTTGGGTCACCGGCACCTATATAAGAAGACCAGCAATTCAGGGAACAAGAGGGAGAAGGGGGAGACAGGGGGAGAAGGGGGAGGAGTCACAATTCAGAGCCACAGAGAATTTAGAGAGAAACAGAGAGAGAAGAGACACCGAGAGAGAGGCCATCGTGGAGAGGAGCAGCTGCTACTTCCGGAGCTCCAACGACGATCTCCAGCCAGGTACACGCCTTAACCTCTCTTAATTTCCTGAATTCTAGTCTTCCTACCCTCCTCTCTCTTTCTGGAGCGGTTCCAAGGGATCTAGAGCGATCCCTTGGCCTCCGGAGCTCCTCCGTGCCCCGCCGTCGCTGATTCTTCGACGACAGAGGTGGGGAGGGGGGGCAATCCAGGAAGTCTCCTGGACCCTCGAGCCCTCTCTCCTCCTCCTCTGGTCTTCCTGGAGCTTGCCGTGCCCCACCGTCGCCACTCCACCTCTCCCAGCAGTTCGTGCGAAGATCGCCGGAGTCCCGCTCTGGTCTCGCCGTCGCCGAAGAAGGCGACAGGATCCAGAGACTCCGCGTTTACTCCCGCTGCTTCGCACCCCTCCGTTGGTCCAGACACAATCCATGGCGTCCCGCAAGCGCACCTGAGCCTCCAGAACTGCGCCGCGACCACTGGATCGCCGTAGCAATGTCGTTCACCAGAGGAAGCCGTGGCGGTGACGGTCAGGTCACCACCTCACTCCACCAACCTTCACGCCGCTCCGGAAGGGTCCCCGTAGCATCCCGCAGCCTCCCGGAGCATAAGAACACCACTCCTTAGCATTTGGAGAGCTCGTTCTTCCCCGTCGCCGTCGTCGGAGTTCCGCGACGGCGAGGGAGGTGGGGGGACCTTCTCCACCGTTAATTTCTCGATCCATGCCGTTGGATCCTCCTATTCTCTTTTCCCCTTGCTCATTGTGCCTTTGGATCTCCGATCAGGACAGGGTATGGCCTTGGGAGACTCCTCCGGCGGTCGTCGTCGGCAAGCCCTGTCGCCGGCAGCCGTCGAGCCTTTTCTTAAAAAAAAAAGATAAAAAATATTTGTTTTAATAAAACAATAGAAGTTTAGTTTTTATTGCATTTCAGTCCATCTCAAATTACTTTTAGGCCTTTTTCTTGCATTTAGGTCCTGCATGCATTTTTCTAAAATGTTTCGAATAAAGTTTTAACTGAAAATATTACATTTTTCACCTTGAACATTTAAAATAATGTTTTCTGAGTTTAAAACTTTGATAAAAGCCCTCCAGATTTTTTTAAAATGTATTGTGTTTCAGAGAAATTGCATAGAATACCCTAGATTTCCTTGGAAAGCTTCTGACAGTTCATTTTCTTTGTGAAAATTGCACATAAGTCCATACAATTTTAAACAATGTTTCAGAATGCACAATTTTGCTAGTTTAATTGCATTTAAGCCCCTGTGTTTTACAATAAACTTCCAGAAAGCATGTTTGGATGTGAAAATTGCATGAAACTCCCTGAAACTCTTTTAAAACTTTCCAGAAGCATATTTTCTTGGGTAAATTGCATTTTAACCCTCCTTTTTCACTGAATTTCTTCTACATGTTTTAATCTTAGTGAAAATTACACTTTTGCCCCTAAGTTTCTTCAGAACATCTTGGAATGCTTTGTTTACTGGGTTATTTGCAGTTTAGCCGCTGAACTTCATTGATTTTACTTTGATTGCCTGTTTTCAGGGGTAAAATGACCATTTTGCCCCTAAAACTTCCTAGATCATTTCTAAGCCTTTTTATTGCATTTTTACCCAGATTTTATGCAGAATTGATTTGCATGCATGCATTAGTAGGTAAATTGTATTCAAACCCCTAAAGAGCTTCTTTTGACTAGGGATGCACATTTGACTCCAGAATTCTTCATACATGCATGAAATGTGTTTTCCTACATATTTTTGAGGATTTGGGCTTCTGAACTTCAGTTTTCCTCGAATTTTTGGGTTTTTTGCATAAAACCCCCTATATTTTTCAGATTTACACTCACACTTGCATTTTGCATACTTTTCACATCATTTTGCACGAGTTTTCTTGTCTTTTTCTTCCATGCTTGGTGCACGCTTTTCTAGCTTGTTCCGAGCTTTGTTTTCTCGTCGTTTCCTAGATTTTCCTTGGTTTTTGCCTCAGATTTGTTTTGGCTTTCCATCGCTCGAGGGCATACAGCAAAAGGCTTGTCAAAGCCGACATGGTCTCGAAAAGAGGATTATCTTTTTCCTTTTGATTTTCTCGGATTTATCCGACTTTCTGCTGTTTTGCGAGACGCTTTCCGAGAATTTCCCAATTTTCATGGTTTCCCTCATCGGCCAAGGGCGTACAGCAATGCGGCATTGCCAATGCCTACATCTGACTCTTAGATTAACTTTTTCCTTGATTTCTTTTTTCCTGGCTTTGACTTGGCATGTTTTCAGTCGCATTTTTTGCATAAGCATATAGAATAAGCAAGCACGCATTCAGCAGACCTTTGACAGTAGAAAACCTAGAAAGATCGAGTTTTCTCGGGCGCATGGGGGTGCCTACCCCTTCCCCATGCGTAACCAGAATCCTTACCCTTTCTCTGGCCCGCATTCATCTTGCATTATCCATTAAGCACGGATCACACATACATCTTTGCATCTTGTTTGCTTTCTGCCTTTTTGTGTTTTTTTGGTTTTCCTCGTCTTTCCATTAAAACACTAGGTGGCGACTCCTTTTGCTTCCCTTGGTGTTTTCGGGTCCTATCTCTTCTCTCGGATTCACCATTTTCGCCGTGACCGTCTCGGATCTCCTCGTGTTTTTTCGCACACCAGGGTAGGTAGAGAACCGCGCCTAGGGGTTCCACCAGCATGGTCATAAGATGATGGGTGCTCAATTGAGGCTCGACGGCTGTTAGTGTCATTGCTCTGTCAGAGATGGAAATGTGGTTTGACTCAGGAGTTGAAGGTGATAAGGTTGGGGCTAATGGATGTAGAGGCTGTTGTTTGCTTGGCTCAGGAACCATGGGATAGTGTAGCGTGTGGGATGGCAGAGGTGATACGTTTGTGGTCAGAATTAATGTGCAAGGATGGCTGGAGTTGGCTGGGATTTCTCGAGGATGCATGGTAATGATGGCTGGGTGTCTAGATTGTGTTGGTGGGAATGCTCAAAGCCAAGGGGTGCCAAGAGAAGGAGCTACGTGATCTTAGGTGAGGTTTCATAGAGGGAAGAAGGAGTGGAAGTCGTTGGATTTGAAAGTTTGTTAAGGGTGGGTGGTTAAGATTAAACCAAAGGGATATGATGGGGTTTTGAATAAAAAGGAATGGTATGATGGTCCAAAAGAGTCAACGATCACTCTTTGATCCATACCATCCAATGAGAGGAGACAAATTTGTGGTCCACCAAGTGAAAGGACCAAATCACCCCTCTGTCAAATAAGCTCTGACCAAGGGGAGGCACGACAACTACCCATGCCTCCTTTACGTGCCCCAAATATACGTTGCTAATATGCACCTAGGCCATGTTAAGGCTTGTGGTTGGATTCTAGGCTTGCTTCTTAGTTGTTGGGACATCAAATGGGCTTGGTGTTTTGAGGTAACTTGATGATGTTAGGCTAGATTAGAGGTTTCAAGGTTGATTTTGGGGTGTGAAAAAGGGCTATTGTGTAAGAGGATGGCTCATTGCCGCCATTGCACTCTTCCAGAAAGTTCCACCAGCGAGTGGTTACCAAATAGGGGTGCCTACATGCCCAAAGTAGGGATCTAGAAGAGAAACAATGACTTCATTTGACTGGAGTGAAGTCGCAAAAGAGAGACTTCGTCTCTCTTTATCTATCCATCCAAAGCAGAAGAGAGATTTCATTCATCCAAATCGGAAGTCCAATGGCCAAGAAAGACTTCGTCTATCCAAAGCAAAATTAGGAGAGAGAAATTGGACTTTGTCTATCCAAAGTGGAGATCTAGAAACTAAGAGAGACTTCATTTGCCTGAAGTAGAGATCCAAAAACCAAAAGAGACTTCGTCTGACTAGAGTGAACTCGAAAAGAGGGAGCGAAGATCCAGAAACCAGAGGAGACTTTGTTTGACTGGAGCAAAGTCAGAAAGGAGGGAAATTGGACTTCATCTATCCGAAGCAAAGATCCAGAAACTAGAAGAGACTTCGTCTAATCAGAGCGAAGTCGGTAATAGGGAAACTGGACTATGTCCGTCCGATGCAAAGATCCAAAAACTAGAGGAGACTTCATCTATTTGGGGTGAAGTCGAAAAGGAGGGCAACTTGACTCCATTCATCTAGAGTTGAAACTGGGGGAGAGACTTCATCTGATTGGAGCAAACTTAGAAAGGAGGGAAAGTCGATTTCATCAGTCCAAAGCAAAGATCCAGAAATTGAAAGAGACTTCGTTCGATTAGAGTGATATTAGAAAGAGGGCAACTAAACTCTGTCTATCATGAGCGAAGATCTAGAAACTAGAGGAGACTTCTTCCATCTAGAGCAAAGTTGAAAGTAGGAAAACTGGATTCTGTCCACCAAGAGGGGAGATTCAAAAACTGAAAGAGATGTCGACTGTCTAGAGTGAAGTCAGAAAGGAGGGCAATTGGACTCTATTCGTTCGGAGCGGAGATCCAGAAACTAGAAGAGAATTCATCTATCCGGAGAGAAGTTGATAAGGACGGCAACTAGACTCTGTCCGTCTTAAGCGAAGATCTAGAAACTAGGGGAGACTTCGTTCAACCAAAGCAAAGTTAGAAAGGAGGGTAACTGGACTCCATCCGTTTAGAGTGGAAATCCAAAAACTAGGACAGACTTCACCCATTCGAAGCAAAGTTAGGAAAAGAGGCTTGAAAACTGAAGTAGGGCTATTAACGAACTAGGAAGTCCAACGCCAAGCCGAAAAGGAATGATACAGTTGGTAGATATCAATCGGGTAGTTTGTGGTACCAGCCTGAAAAGGAATGATAGCGCCAAAGGACAGCTTACGTGCACGTGGTGTGAAAAGGAATGATAAAGCATGATAAGGATAGGAGGGTAGGTCAAGGAGATACTAGGGCAAAAGATGCCATTGATATAGAAGCGAGCTACCATAGAAAATCTTGACGACAATAGAAGCAAGGGGCCTAGCTGGTAGATTTAACTAAAAGGGTTTGCTAGGGAGATCTTGTCTCTGAGTGCACCCTAGGCCACTATTACTGTAATCTGATGTTGTTGTAGGAATTGCTGGAGGTTTGTTACTTATACCTGATGTTTTCGAGGGCATTGAATGTTTGTTGCTTGCTAGAGTGGAGACTGACACTCTACACTCGAGATATTGCTTGTTGCAGTGGCCAACTGTAGTTGTGGCTTCACAAGTTCTATAGTCATTACGCAATGATAGTCTCTTTTCTGAAAGAATGTGTGCTTGACTCCATGCCAGAAGATTGATTTTACGCTAAGGATTCTCAAATCGATCTCGTTTTCTCTGCAGAGCAGCTAAAATGCTCTGGTTGAAGGCTCTAGTCCGAATGATCTACTTGACATATAGTAGGTCTATGCCTTACTAGGCAACTGATGCATGGGTCCTGACCAAAGAGCAGCTGGCATGCTCCTAGTTGACAACACTGAACCCTAGAAGAGGCTGTGATAGGATTATGTGGCCTTGGCCAAAGGACAACTGACATGCCCTTAGTTAGGTGTTGAATGAGATCCTACAAGGTAAGACCTAGGCAAGCAACAGAGTTCTAAGCAAGCATTTTGTTGATGTACAAGTAACTTTTGATTATTTTTGCAAGCAAGTATGCTGATTATTCTGACTTGCTTCATTGTTTCCCTTTGTAGGAAAGCTTCATGTTTGCTAGATAGGAGGAGGATACCCTCAACTCAACTGCCCCTACCAAGACTCAAAAGCTATATGTGGCTCTCTTCTAGTGGGTAGGGATGCACAAGCTCACTATGCTAAGTGGTGAGATGGACCAGCCTCCACACCAAACTCTGTAAGATCTTGCACCAGCTTTTTCAAATTATTGATATTTATTTTGCTCCTTCATAGACGCACGGTTTCGCTCTATCCTTGGCTTTGTGGTAATAGGTGGCTGGTCTGGGTTGGAGGATTTTGCTACTGGAGGGGGGACTAGTCCCTCGAAGGTGTAGGCTTCCCAAGCATATGCTTCGACTCCTTTCCAAAGTATGGAGGGCATAGAGTTACACCGTGTACCTCTGGCTATAGGACTGACTTCTATCCTCGCCTTCTGTAACCATGCTGGTGGAACCCTGCATGACTCCTTGGTGTGTGGAAAAACACGATGAATCTTGATATGGTCACGGTGATGATGGTGAATCCAAGGAAGAAGACTCAACTCAGAAACACTAAAGAAAGATATGAAGAGGATAAGGAAAATGAGTCGCTACCTAGTCCTTTAATGGAAAGATAAGGAAAACCAAACACAAAGAAAACTCAGAGAAATCAATGCAAAGAAGCACATGTGTGTTCTGTGCCTAATGGATGTAGTGTGCAAATCACTACGGACCAGAGAAAGGGTA
>JAMKQA010036757.1:0-38908 GCA_024699735.1 Posidonia australis | reverse complement strand
TCCGTTCAGCTGTGACGATCCGCCTCCTCTCTCCACGCGTGAGCTTCTGAGCATTCCACTGAGCTCGTGAGTTGAACGGACGGTGCAGGGAGCAGGAAAGGTCGTCCTTCGGATGCGGGAGAGAAACGGTCGTCCGAGGAATGAAGCCTTTAATGGCCTTCGGAGGAGAAACGGACGTCGTGTACCTGAGCGGCTGTAACGGGCGACACTTCCTTTCATCTTCAGCAGGCGAAGCGTCGTCGATTACAGGAGTTGCGGGAGCTGCGCAGTGGAAGCCCTCGCACAGTCGGGAGGAAGAAGACGCGTCAACAGTGCGTCCCCTTTTTTTTTTTTTTTTTTTAAGCAGACGGGCCGAGCAAACGGGCCTCAGCCCATTACTTAAGTCATTTAACAGGAGCCATCGCGTCCTTGACCATTGGTAGCTGTCCTGGTTGACTGATCAAACATCAAAGGTGTGGTAGTGGAAATACGTAAGACCCTAGCGAAGGTAGACTATAAATCAAGTACATTGTCAGTCCTTAAAATCTATCTCCTAATTTGAGAGCTGAGATCCAGACTCAAACTGGAGTGGTAGATCGCCATAGCTAGCTTCTTACAGTATTACTTCATCTGAGTAATATCAACAGTTAAAGGCTGGTAGATTTCAAGCGTATCAAGTAAAGCCCACAGAAGTGGAACATGTTCCTTAACTGAGCGATCACCGTACTGTAATGTGAACAACTATTCGTATATTTCGAAGACTCGGAATATGTTTTTCTCCTGAGTATACGTGAGACGTAGCATATCTCAGATCTTCTTTGTCAGTTGCAACATCATGACACCTCTCGTAATGGTAGACTTTATACTATTTACCAACCAAGATACAATAGTGATATCGTTTGCAAGTTAGTCATCGTACGTTGCATCTTTGTTATCAGGAGGAGACTATGTAAGGTGATTCATCTTGTGATGGGTTGTAATAAACGTCTCGAAGTTTTACACCTAAAGTAGATAATTCTTGCCATTCAATTTTTTAGGCATTCCACCAAGATTCTTCATTAAGGATTCACATGTTGTTATGGAGTACGATCTGATTTGTTGCAACCAGTAGAGAGAGAGAATTGATTTGTTGTGGAAAAATGATTAGAACCACGCAAGAACGACACAACCGTCTTTTGGTAATACAACCACACAGATTGGGGGACATCTACACGTGTGGATATGATGTATCCATACGTAAACGATGACAGGAGACTGCAAGGGGGCTTGCAACATGGCCGAAAAGGAGGGACAACGGGCCAAAGGGGCCTGAAGGTGACTATTAGCGAGGTTGAAGGGCCTAGAAGACCCTATTAACGACGTCGACTATGTTGAAAGGCTTGTCCTGGACGTCCGGCGAAATGAAGTAGCCCTTTCGGGGTTGACGGCACCCCTAGAGGGGTGTGTCGAATGGACTGCAGTCACTGAAGGGAGAACCAGAGGCGTCGACGGCACAAGAACGAGAGGCAGGGGGTGCAGGAGGACCTAGAAAGGTGGTGACTGGCTGGAGGCTGCCGCTAGATAGGAAGGGGATAGCTGGCAACGGGTGAAGGTGGGACAGTTGTATAGGGTTTGTTCCTAGGCTCTATTATCATGTGATGATAAGAGAAAAGAGGATAATTATCTTATTCAGAGGCTGTAGTTACATATATAGGGTATGATTAAAATCCTAGACACATGGATTTCTAATAATTCGAATACCCACTACAGTCCTAATACTTAATATAATTCTCTAATTGTATCAAACAACTTGCCTTCACACCTCTTAACAAAATGAAATTGCTGAAAGAAAATACAAATATATCCTTGATGTCACTTGTAATCTCATGTAACAAATAAATGTTCTTAAATATCTTTGGTTGCCATCTTAGTTGCCTTCTGCCTCATCAATAGGATATTCTCAACTACTTTTTGTGGTGATATACCTTTTAGGAGGTTATATTCTGATTTTCCTTTTTATCACTTACTTCTTAGAGCCTTTGGGTGTGTTTGTTTTGTTTTGTAGATCTTCATCTCCACCTTGTATTTCCTTAATTTGCATTGTTCATTTCTTTTGAGTCTATTCCTAAGAACTACACAAAGGCTATAAAAACACTGCATTGAAAAACTGTTATGGATGAGGAGATGTAGGCATTATTATCACAAGACATTTGGGTATTGATTACTTTTTCAGTTGATGCTATTGTTGTTGGATGTCGATAGGTCTATGCCATCAAATACAAACTAAATGGCTCTGTTGATAGGTACAAAGTTCATCTCATTGCGAAGGGATTCATGTAGACCTTTGGTGTAAACTATGTAGAGACTTTTTTTCTTGTGGCGAAATTAAACTGTCTTTCTCTATTAATTAAGCATAAGAGCTACATTAGTTTGATATAAAAATATTTTTCTGTATGGTAATCTGACAGAACATATACTTATGGAACAATCTTCAGATATGTTGCTTAAGGAGAGAATAAGGTCTGTCACCTCAAGAAAGTTATTTATGGTTTAAAACAAAGTCTTAGAGTGTGGTTTGAGAAATTTAATAAGATTGTCGTAGGAGTTGGATTTCGACATTGTACAGTAGATCACACAGTATTTATCCAATGAGGCAACAATACTTATGTAATACAGTATAGGTTGATGACATCCTTCTGAAAGATAATGACATAGATGGAATTGTAGAGACTATTTGAAAGGTAATGACACAGATGGAATTGTAGAGGCTATGTAATATCTTAAGAGACACTTTATTATGAAAGATATAGGAAGACTTCAATACTTCTTTGGGATAAAATTTGGTTATAACAGAAATAAAGTGGTTGTATCTTAGAGATAGTATGTCATTAACCTACTCCAGCTGGACTTTTAGCGCTGCAAGCCTGAGAACACTCTAGTTGACCACAATTTAGATCTTTAGGATAGTTCTTTTGAGTTATTTGAGGATGTAGAGTAGTATAGATGGATGATCGGAAGATTGTTTACTTGACCGTCATATGTCTCGACATCTCTTACGATGTTGGATTGTTTAGACAATTTTTGCATGAACCAAGAATGGTTCATTGGAAAAGGACTTTACATGTGTTGGCTTATATAAAGAATGCACCGAGTAAAGGGAGTGATCTCGTCGCACTGAAAGCAACTTCACTTCACTAGTCTAGCCACTGAGTATCGTCTTCACTAAAGTTGCAACTTCACCTCTGTGTTGAGGCTTACTCAGGTTCGAGCTATACAGGTGATAAAGGAGATCGAAAATCTACTTCTAGTTACTGTACTTATATTAAAGTGAGTCTTGTCACTTGGAGAAGTAAGAAATAAAATGTGGTGTCTCGATCGAATACAGAAGTTAAATATAGATTTATGGCATTGACGGTGTGCGGGATGACATGGCTTAAATCTCTTTAACCAAGTTAGGTTTCATTGTGCAATTTCCTATGTTCATGCATTGTGACAATCAAGTTATTATATTCATTGTCAATAATTAACCTTTAATGAGTGGATAAAGTATATTGAGGTGGACTATCACTATGTTAGAGATGCGGTGATGAGTGAGATCATCTCTACTTCTTATATACTCTTGTTTGATCAATTCGTTGATATTTTCACTTAGAGTTTTTCTCTAGGGACCTTTGAGTCTCCATGTAACAAGTTCGGCATATTAAATATTTATGTTCTTGCGGGAGTGCTTGATTAGATAGATACTTATATGGATCTTTGTGTTATCCATTTATGTGTACTCCTCTATATATAAAAGATAACTCTTATTGTAATACAATTAACTATTATCTTTCTACAATAATATGGCTTCATTCATTTTCACAGGATTTTGTGCGTACTCTTAAACATTTGTTAATAAAATCTTTTTCAGGAGAGCGGGTGCTGGATTTTTCAAACTTGGATGATAGATCAATGGGAATGTTCTGGGTTCTTTCATTTACTATGGCACAACATACTTGTGAAGCACTGATGACTTGGTTAACATCTGCTGGAGCTGCTGAATTATTGCAGGGATCAAACGTGCAACCAAATGAAAGGGTGATGATGATGCGTGAAACAAGCCCTCTTGCAATGACATTACTTTCTGGTTTATCGATCAATTTATGTTCAAAATTATGTATTCAACTTGAAGAAACAATTTTTCTTGGACAGGTACTTCAGCCTGAACTTCTTTTTTTTTCCCCCCGCTTTTGGTTGGCTACTAATTTTCCTTTTGGTTGAGCTAGTAGCCATGTTATATCTTATGTTTAATAATTTTGACGCTCAATAGTAAAATGGCGTTTTCTTAAATTGGAAAGGAATATCAATTTCTATGACTTTTTTCATGTGCTATATTTTGTTATTTCATTGTTTTTGAAGTTAAATTGTAATAGATGATGACTTCTAAAGGAGTAACACTTGTTGAAATCATCTTCCTTGCATGATTTGTTATCATGGGTACATGTGGCTTATATATTCAGTGATCTTGATCTGGTCTGACTAACTATTCAATAAAGACGATGCTTTACCTATGGACTTTTTGTTACCTTTTGAATATCTTTGTACTTTCTTTTTCAATTGCGTATGTATTTTACCGTTCATCTGATGGCATTGTTCTTGAAATGTTCAGGTCATTCCAAGCATTGCTATGGTTGAAACATATGTTAGATTGCTGCTGATTGCTCCGTACTCCTTATTCCGTTCTCACTTCAGTGTGAGTTCTTGTGCTTGCTTAAATTACCTTTGGGTAATGGACATAATTGCTTCTAATTAAAATGCAAAGTAGATGATAGAAATATTTTTTGCACTTGTGGTCTTTTATTATCAAGTGGCATTTATGAGATCATTGTCAAGGAAAGAACTAAAAAAATATGGAGCTAAAAAGTTCAAAGTCGAAAGCTTTTGTATAATGATTCTTTCAGGACAGTGGATGCATTGAACACAGACCTACATTGTTTTTGTGTTTGTGTATGTGTGATTGTGTGATTCGAATTTATATAATGAAGGAATCTATGAGGTAGGTGAGAACTGAGCTTGGGTGGAACCTTTCTTTCGAAACGTGATTAGAATATGTGGATGGATGGGATTTGTGAGCTACCAAATCAAACTGGTACAGGTGGCTGGGTTGTTTGAAACACTGAGTTAGCAAAGTAATATTTAAGAATTGTTGTTCTTGACATAGGAACAGGGGAAACATTTGTAAGGAATTGTATGTTGACTTGGGTCATTATTATAAAAGAAATGTCTGAGGCCTGTGGTGAAGTGAATGTATTTTTTACCATGGCTAATGCGTGAGGAATATGCATTAAAGCAAATTACTGGGTTGGCTGATCTACTTGTATGTTGCAGGGAACTACGAGTTCATTGAACCATATCTTTAATAGTAAGTAAGAGATTAGGAGAAGGTGATGTTCTTATAAAAATGGGAAATATTGTGCATGAATTTGTCTTTCATTTTCTCCAATGGAGCAATATACGTATTGATAACCAGTTTACGTTTTTATTTTTGAAACCATAGTTAATTGTCCTCATAGTTGAGACTATGAAACCACAGTGCTTTGGCCACCTCAGCTAGTTGAGTTGGTTGATAGCCCATTACTTTCAAAACACAAAATTGGCATGCCCAAATGCTTTGGTTAACACCTTCTTAATATTGTAATTTGCTTTTCCAGTGGATATTTGTTTATTTTTTTTTCTTATTAAAAAGGAGGTGCACTCAATTATCCTTTTGTAGATGTCATTTCATTTTGGAAATATCAAGCCTTGCAATTGCAAACTAGAAAAGCAATATCTCAATGTGGCTGATAAGTTTTAGATTTTCTTTAAGGAACCCATCTTCCATGTATGTTATGGTACTATCATGCAACTAATGAGAGTTGTTGCTTGAAATGAATGGTTGATTTGCCAATAAGTCACATGCCTTCAGATAGTATGGTCAATACTCTGAATCAGAGTCTCTGATGCTTCTTGGTTTGGGTGGGCGAAAGAAGTGGGTAGTTTTGAAGTCATTGTGAAGAATGAAGGATCCCATTTTAGAAACTTGTACTAGAGTGAAGAATGTTATTGTAGAAATGTATAGTTTCTTTCTGTTTTAGTATATCATTATGTGAATTATGTCCTTAGTCATCTTCATCATCTAATCATTTTCTCTATTTTCCTGTAAAGGTACCTTTATCACTAAAGAAATTTAAACTTAGGGCCCGTTTGTTAAAAAAAACAAACAGTGACTGATATTTGTCAGACCCAAATAATCCAATAATCTCACCCATGGTGGCCTTTTTTTTTTCCTTCTCTCAAACAGAATTTTTTATTTGATTTATTCCAGACGCCAACTTTGTATTGGATGCACATTATTCAAGTGCTAGTTACTAAATAATCCAAACCCAAATAATCTAATTACCAAACAGACCCTTAGTCTTTATCACTAAAGGGTACAAACCAAAAAGCAAATGAAAGAAATTGCTTAGTCTTTTTCGGAAGGAAGCAAATGGTTCTTACACTCCCAATGAGTAATGAATTATTGGTGGTAAAGGACCATTCTGAAAGAATTTGAGAATCAGTTTTTTATGTACCATAAAAAAATCAGTCACTGTCCATTTTTCCTTAGTGGTGCTGTTTTGTACTTTGAGCTTTTTTGCATGTTTCCAGGTCATTTGTTAAAGTCTAGCAGAAAAAAAAAATTCAATTCTTGCCAATTTAAAGTATACTATCCTGAGTAATTTTCCTATTTATTTTATAATTACTCTTTAAAGTTTTTGTAACGTTTATCTTTGTCTCAGTAGTTTTCTTCAAAGAACTTGATGTTTAACAAAATATACATAATACTTGTTAACTCAGAAGAATCAGCCATGTAATCTTTTTTTACTGTCAGTATTCAGTCATGATTGTTTCTAGCTTTATTGTAGAGTTTGACTCAAAAGTCTCCAACGATATTGAATAAGTCTGGGGTTACATTGCTTCTCCTTGAAATATTAAACTATCGGCTGCTTTCTCTGTACAGGTATCACATCTTTCAATTGTCGCAAAGTGCCTGATCATATGTTAAGTTTTCAAATGTTGCTATTCATTAGAACTATGGTCAAAGCATTGTATTGTATTATTGTTATCTCTCCAATTTAATTTCCATTTGGAAACGTATGGAAGTGCAAGTATGCTTGAACACTCGATGAGTTGTAGCCTTGTAGGATAATTTTGAATATCACTAATTATTTGGACGTACCATGGGTATTAGTTGTGATTTAGTTTGGATTCCTTAACCTTTCAATTCCAATGTGCTCTTGGACATGTTTTGGATTTCATCATGAGTCACTATTCTAAGAGAGTATGACTGCAGGAATGCCTTAGCTAAATTATAACTAGTAGCAATTGTACAGAATTAAGCAAGTCCTTAACTTTTGTAAATGATGTTCTCCATCTTAAAAATTATTAAATAACAGCAATGAAGAAATGAAGGTTCTAATCTGACTTTGTTCAACAAAAGCATCAGCTCTATGCCTCTAATAGGGACCGAGGCCCTCTATTTGATGTCTTAAGAAGAGCTTCTCCAATCAAAGCCTGAATTAAACTGCTTTATCAACAGCAGGCTTTATCTCTGTTGATAGAGGATTGAAGTATTACTTGCACCAAACAAGTGAACTGAATTGTTAAACATAAAATTTCAACTGTGGTAACAACGGAAATCAATGTTTAAAATGTATCTGTTTTGGATATGATTATATTTAACGTTTAAAGACACTTAAGGAGTTTAGAGGTTAAAAGTTTTAAAACTTGAAGGTGGTATGGTGAAAGACCCATATACTTGGAGGGGCAAAGTGTAATCTACTTTTAGTTTTTGGTCATTTATCGAGATCTATTCAAGACTTAAAGTACATTAGGAAAAGTGTAAAAGAGGTAGAGGTAGACCGAAAGATCATTTGGTTAAACGTGATGAAAAATTGGTTGCCGAGCCATATAAGATAGAGAACTCTCAAGTATGATATTTACTTACCTTTTCCGACCATGGAGAACAAAAGGTGCAAGCTTTGATAAAGCTCATTAAAAAACATTGTCCATTTTTCCAAACACACATTGGCCTAACGCATTGTAAGTTTGTAACTGTTGATGATATAGTTCTTTATTGTTTAAGTTGTTGCAGTAATTTAACAATAGCCCTATCTCTGCAGATACCATGGAAAAAACAAGGCACTGATGTATGATGTTACAAAAATTATTGCTATGATAAAGGGAAAACGTGGAGAACATCGTATTTTCCGATTGGCTGAAAATTTATGCATGAACTTGATTCTCTCGATAAGGGACTTCTTTATGGTGAAGAAAGACTTGAAGGTGATAACCATATCTCTGTTGGATGATTCTTATTAATGCAGAAACCTAAAGATTGTCTCAATATATGTAGCATATTTCTTATAATTCAAATAATTTTTTGCACAGGGTCCCACTGAGTTTACAGAAACACTGAATAGGATAACCATCATTAGCCTTGCCATTACTATTAAAACTCGTGGAATTGCTGAGGTTGAGCATATGATTTACCTTCAACCTGTCTTGGAGCAATTAATGTCAACTTGTCAGCATACATGGTCAGAAAAAACCATGCGACATTTCCCTCCACTGATTCGGGACTTTTTACTAGCAAGAACAGATAGGAGGGCCCAGGCTATCCAGGCCTGGCAACAGGTAAATTTTGCTCGAACCTTTTCATGTAGTCTTTGTTAAAGACTGATTGTTGTGTATCTATCAAGGAGAAAGAAAACTAGAATATGTTTTAATTTGAAAATCACAGTATCTTTTATACAGAGTAAGGATAGAGTACAAGAAGGAATCTAAGTCAATCTAGGATACATGAAACATAAACCATCCAGTAAATATAGAAATACTAAAAAATTAGGAAAGAGATAATAATAATTATCCTAATGCTACTCTAACATTCCTCTCAAGCTAAATCATACATATCAACCATGCTTGACCGTCACAGAGGTGGAAAATGCTTGCTAGATAGGGTTTTAATAAAAACATAGGCAGTTTGGTCTCTTGAGTGAGTAATTTGAGTGTTGACCTTCTTGCTTATCACATTTTTTCCACCAAAGCAACAATCTCAGTATGCATTGTTTTGTCACTGAAAACCACATTACTTGTAATGAAGATTGTAGATTAATTATCAGAATGTAGGTCATGGCTAGAAAATTTTTCAAAATTAACCAATAACGACATCACCCAAATTGGCTCGCAAGTATGAGCCTTGGCTCCATGCTCAGCTTCAATATTAGACCTAGCAACACTAATTTGCTTTTTGTTAGATTGAAGGAAAGAAAGAGAGTTATTGCATTAGGATATGTAGTTACATATATATAAGGTTTCTCAGATAAATGGATATCCAATAATCGATATAATTAATACCACTAAACTACATAATATAGCATCTCTAACACTCTCCTTCAAGCTGAAATATATATATCTATCATGTCCAGTTTGATATATAAGGAATCAAAAATCCCCACACCTAATCCTTTTCTAAAAATATTAACTAACTACGTTGAGGATTCAGTGTATGGTGTGGAAATAATTCCTTGCATTATCATATCTCTAATGTGGTGGCAATCAACTTCGATATGCTTTGTTTGTTCATGAAATGTGAGATTATTGGTAATAAACATAACTACTTGATTATCACAATGCATAGGAATTGGTGTCTCAATGGTGAAATCAAACTCTGACAGGAGTGATCTAATTGACATCAGCTCATAAGTCGTTTGTGTTATGGACTTGTATTCTGCCTCTACATTGGATTAGGATATTATATTTTGTTTCTTGCTAAGTCAAGTGACAAGATTTCCTTCCACATATGTGCAGAAATCTGATGTAGATTTTCTATCTTCTTTGTCGCCAGCATATCTTGAATCTGAATATACTTTTATCTTCAGTTGACCACTTCTTCTGTATATTAACTCTTTTCTAGGCGCACCTTTGACACATGCATGAACCTGTTTTTGTATATTAACTCTTTTCCAAGTCCTATTTCAATGTATTCTTCTAGGTTTATGTATAAATTGACTTAGTAGGTTAACTGGATATAAAATGTTTGGCCGTGTCACTGTCAAATATACGAGCTTACCAATCAACTGTCTGTACTGACTGGGATCCTGTAATAACTTTGAAGAAATGTCTCAGAAGGATGGTGCCTGATCAATGGGATTGTTTTCTGGCTTGCATCTTAACAGTTCTGTCTCCTGGAGAAAGTCCAAAACATATTTTCTTTGTGACAGTGTCATTTTCTGCTTTCCATAGGCAAACTCAATCCTGAGGAAGTGTCGTAGCTTACCCATATCCTTAGTAACAAAGTGTGTCCTAAAATGCTCCTCTGCCTGATTCCTACTGTATCACTGTTTGTCATTAATATATCATCGACATAGACCATCAATAAGACACACCCATTTGTAGTTCTCCTATAGAATACAGAGTAATCAATAACACATCTCTTGAAGCCTCCATTTATAACCATCTAATTGAATTTTTTAAACTAGGCTTTGGGGCTTTATTTTAATTCATAAATGGCCTTCTTCAACTTGCATACTTTATCCTCTTCCTAAACAATATACCCTAAAGTTTGCTCTATAAGAACAGAGTCTACTAGATCACTATATAAGAATGTATTTTTCACATCTAGTTGGCACAACTCCTATGAATTATTTATTGCAATGGATAATAATACTCTGACGGAGTTGAAATATGCAACAGGTGAGAAAGTCTCTGCATAATCAACCTTATAAATCTGAGTGAAACCTCGAACAACAGTTTAGCTTTATATCTGTCAACTATGCCATCAACTTTGTACTTTACCATATATACCTATCTACCGATGACTATGGTAGTTCTAGCAAGGTGGGTCATCAACTCTCAAGTGTCATGATTTGATAATGTCGTTATTTCTTCACCCATGGTTGCTTTTCATTTTGGATGTAACAGTGTCTCCTGATAATTCTTGGTAAGTGAATAAGATGAAGAGAATCATAAGTGACATAGTTTAGAATGGAATGAGCTGTGGAGGAACGGATACCCTTAAGAAGCATAATTGGGAGATCAGAATCAGTTGGAGGTAAATTTGTAGTTGCAGAGGAGAATGGTTTTATCATTGGAAGCAAATTTGTTTTCTGATGGCGACGATACACCTACAAAGGAAGAGACACCACCTTCTTGGCAAGGATATCCTAAATAGCACCTGTAGAAGATTAACCATAGACGGAAGAGGACGTTCAATATCAAATGTGACACCATGGTTTTGGACTTAAAGAATATGACATCGGCAGACACAAGATTTTTTTATATTGGAGGATGAAAGTACCAGTAGCTTTTTTAAGTGCGAGAGTAACTAACAAACATGCACTTGATGGATCTAGGGGGACAATTTATCAAGACTAAGAGAGATCCTAAACAAAAATAAAACATATAAAACCTTTGATAGTAAAGAAAATAACTCTATGTTTGGCTAAAGACGTAGCCTTACCTCCTAACGGTGTAAAAGGTATCCTAATTATGAGGCATGTGGCAATGAGAATAACATCAAACCAAATAAACTTTGAAATATTCATATGTAACATGAGAATGCGTATGACATCTAGAATATGTCTATGCTTGCACTCAATAACCTCATTTTGTTGAGAGATATGAGGACAAGTCGTCTGATGTATAATGTCTAGATATACACAATAAGATTGAACATTAAATTGGATAAATTCAAGAACATTATCTGTATGCAAGCATTTAGGAGTAATATTAAACTAATTTTTTATTTCTACAATAAAAGTTTTGAGGACATCAAACATGTGACTGCGATCCTTAAACAAATATATTCATGATACTTGTGAGAAGTGATCAATAAAAATAATATAATATCGATGATAAGATATAGAAGGGACTCTAGTTAGACCCTAGATGTCATAGTAAACTAACTCAAATAAATTTTGACAAAATACAAGATGCAAGGAAGTATGATGGTGTTTGTCTAACTAACACGACTCACACTCGAATGGAGAGACTGAAACCTATGACAAGGCTTACTATAACTTTCGATGTAATGGATGGCCTAACGGGTGATATCATAACATAGAAGACTCAGATGTAGACGCCACAAATGCAAGTCCTTAAGGTATATCATCACAAGTCAGAATGTACACCCTATTGCCTTGATCACAACCCAAATTCCTTTTCTTCATTCGTAAAACTTGACAAGTACAGTGAAAAGGAAAAAAAAATCACATAACAAAATAATTGTTCAGTGATAGCATTAATGGAAAGAATATTAATAGGAAAATTAGGTACATAAATGACTTTTTCAAGTGATAGTTAAGTAGAGACCTGTATAATTCCTTTTCCACTAATGAAACAAGATTGACCATCAGCGATGGCCACTGAACAAATATCAAAAAGCTGAGACAAACGTATAAAAAGGGTTTTTGTACGAGACATGTAGGAGGAGACACCTGAATCAATAATCCAAAGGTATCCCTAGAGGCCAGGAGGATACTAGTACTTGAGGAAGTGACATGGAAAACAGTGGCGATGGAATCAGTGGCCTTTAACTACTGGAACCGTTCATAATCAGCTTGAGAAATGAAAATCATCTGCTTTTCGCTGGTGGATATGGTAGGTGATGACTCAATGGTAACATTCGCTGGTTGAGGACGGCTAATGATATCTCCACATTTATCTATTCTGTGTCCCATTTATCCACAGTGTGAGCATCATGGATGTCTTCCAGTATCTTCACGTCCACGAATTCCCATTTAGCAACCACCATGTCCACGACTCGTGTAGTTACCATCACTGACTGTTTTAACACCATAGTAGGGGTGGCTGTGGCAATCCAAAAAACTCTGGCAAACGTGGTTTGTAAGTCAAGAACACTATCAGTACCTAATATTTAACCCCTTATATGAGAATTGAGGTAAATGGAAATGGTGAGCTCCTCACGATACTGACGGTAATGTCAGCTATTAACGGCTAATAAATGTCAAGTTCATCAAAAAGAGTACGAAGGGTAGTAAAGTACTCCTGAACCAACTGATCACCTTGGCACAATGTGAACAATTGCTCATATATCTCAAATACTCGTGATATATTATTTTCATGACCATATATGAGATGTAGAGTATCCCAATTTTTTTTCGCCAAATGCAACATCATAACCCTTATGCAACTGGAGGGTTTATATTGTTAACTAACTATGAAATAATAGCCGCATTATCAGTAAGTCAATAATCATACGTATTTGCTTTGCTGTTAGAAGGCGAATCTGTGAAATGTTTCAACTTCTGATGTGCTAGAACAAGTGTTTCAAAATTCTGCAACCAAAGGAGATAATTCTTAGAAAGTTTTTCAAAAGTCCCATTAAGATTCTTCACCAAAGAATTACAAGAAGCCATAACAATCAGATACAAAATCGATAAATAAACAGATGAACAAAAAATATACTGAGAGCAAACAAAATTACCAATAGAGTAGCTAGACTGCTGCACTAAACCGTGGATGTGGCAAGTCCACATCGGAGAGGACATAGTATGCGACAGCCTAGGACATCGCCCCGAACAGTGATGTGACTACTAACATCACTATTTATGCTGAACGAGGAGGAGGACTTAGGGAGGGTCAACGGGTGTGGAGGAAGCACCAGAGAGGTGTTGCGAGGCCAGTAATAGCAGTTGGCCCTCTCAACGGCATAGGAAGAGAGGGTGGACGGCCTTGATGGTGTCGGTAATGGCTATTAGTGAAACCGATGGTGGAAGACGAGCCTGCAGGTCCTGCTGGTTGCGCTGGAAAGGCCCTTCCGTCGGGACGTCGACGGGAGAGGTGCTGGAAGAGGAGCTTGGTCGACAGCAATGGCAGTTATGCATGCTTGGTTGCTGGCGACGATGACAGGGTGACTGAGGACAGTTGAGTTTAGAGGAGGGATTAGGGTTTAGTACCATGTTAGATTGAAGGAAAGAAAGAGAACTATTGCATTAGGGTATGTAGTTACATATATGTAAGGTTTCTCAAATAAATAGATATCCAATAACCTACATAACTAAAACCTCTAAACTACATAACATCTTTAACATTTCTTACTCTTTTCATGTCACTAGATTATCTTCAACATGAGTGTAATCATCTAATGGGGACCTTTTATCCATTTAGGAGCTTGTATGATCAATATGAGAGTGACCAATATCTTAGTGACTTTATAAAGAAGTCCTTTACTAGGAGACCTTATTATATATCTTAAGAACTGAAAAGTAGCTTCTTAATAAGCTTTTCATAGGATTTTTCATATGCTTACAACTACCATAACAAAAGCCAAAATTGGAATAACTAGTGTGAAATAGATAGATTTTTCAGACTAGACCTCTCTATGTAGTATTATCATCAATCACCTGTAGATCATTATCCCACAAAGAAGGCTTTGGATCCTTCTGAATGGGTGTGGCTGTAGATCATAGTTTTAAAAATCCAAAAAAAATATGAAATATGTCGAATATTAGTAGAAATGTTGGTAGAAATGTAGTAAATTTATGGAAGTCCACAAAAATAGTTAAAAATATTCAAATTTCAATTTGAAACTTTAAGATAAGTTAAAGTAATTAATAATCTACATCTAAGACTACTTAGATTCACTTTCGAAACTTGTATCACACTAAAATACGTTACATAAACTTAATACAAATATTTTGAGGTATAAATAGTACCTAAAAATATTTAATAAATGTATAAATCATACTTAAAAATACTTAATATATGTTTAAAATGAATAGTTCTTATAACAATTAATATAAAGAGAAAGTAAAGTTAAGAATATTTAAATGTTGGATATGTGGTATCTAATTGAGGATCATCTTAGATGTTATCACTTTGTAGAGTAGAGTTGAGAAAATACTTAAGTGTTGGAGATGAGGAATCTATTGAGGACTATTCTAGATGTTGTCACTTCATAGAGTAGAATTGAGAGGATACGTAAGTGTTTGGAGATGTAGATTAATGACTATCCCAGATGTTGTCACTATGCAGAGTCTTTGGGGATTTCATAGAAAATACTTAAATATGAGTATACTGATTTTACTAATTTTATAGATTTTATAGAATTATTAGATTAAATCTATATACTATCAAAGGAGATGCATACATTGGAACTCAAGGACGGGAAAGAAGGAAATGAAGAATAAAGTCAGCATGAAAAACACTGAGTGTCAGCCTTTTAAAGGGTGTGTCAAATGACACTGTATAAACTAGTAAATTGGGTGTCTATGACACGTATTTTACACTGGGTGTCGAGCGACACTCCGACTTGGGACGAAACAAGTCAACATCTGAGTCTGAAAAACAATACTTTTTAATTTACACTAGTAAATTGTGTTGGCCAACTCAGAATCTGACACGTGTCAGTGATGTCGAAGTTAAATGCCATGCTGCAGCTCTACCACCCAGAAGTCCTCTTCCCTTGAGAAAATCTTTAGCACACTTGTACACTGCCATATCTTCAATGTTGCACCTCAGTCCCAAGGATGTTCCTTAGATGTCCCATGTCCTTGGTGACAAATAAGCCCTTCAAAATTGCTTAGTATCCTTAATACCCTGGAGTCACTACGTGAGAGCTATATATCACCAGTATACACAAAGACAATACCAATACCAACAGAGATCTTCCACCGAAACACAAATAATCAATACAAATAGTTAGAATGACTCCGTTGAAAACCAAAATTTCCAGCTGTAATACCCCAAACCCAAGCATACAGACCTGGTTTGGTGCATAATGGGCTTATGAATGCTACTAGCATATCAATGTCAAACTCTATAATTGGGCTTAAATTGCTTGAACTGTAGCTGAGTAAAGTGGAATCATAAATCGAAGAAGAAGCTAGAGATATAACATCAAAAAGGAATCTCACCATCACAATATTGTATTTGTTATATAGAACCCTACAACCTTTCATTCATATTTTGACAAACTTAAAGCTTGTGGATATGTTGTCCCAGATGTTTTGCAATGTATCTTCAGCAATGAGGACAATGAAAGTGTTATTCCAAGCTTCAGAATTCTTCTCTTGACTCGGAAATAAATTCACTTCCTTGTTGAACCACTTTCACCATATTCTAAAGCTTCTAGAAAATAAGGCATTAAACATGAGTTATGACTTGTCAGCGTTATCACTGTTTGGAGTTCCTCCTTGCATCTGCTGTCTAGTATTTACTCTCTTTTGGTGATAATTGAAAGATTCATGGTCAAGCAAGGATCCAACACTGAGGTTTGGCACTAAATATTTTTGGAGGTTTGACTGTTATATAAATTTATATACCAATAACAGGAAAACATAATCTTTTTGATTAATTAATCAAGTTTGTGTGCACCTCTTCTTATTTATTCCTTGCTCCTTAATATGGGTGTGGCAATGTTGGTAAACGGTTTGGCAAATCTGTGGAAAGCAATCTATTACCATCCACAAATCTGTGGCAACCTAGGATCTTTGGCTGTGTAGTATTTGTCTAGGACCTATAACTTGATAAACTTTCTCCTAAGGCAATCAAGTGTATTTTTGTGAGATATTTCAGAACTCAACGAGGATATCAGTGTTTTCATTGACCTTCTGGTAGATATTTTGTGTTTGCGGATGTCACCTTTTTTGAGTCCTTGGAATACTTTGATGATTCTGATATTGAGAGGGAGTGTGCTCCTTCACTGTTGGTAGTTGAGTCTGTTCCTTTACCCACTGTCATCCACTCAGCCCCAGCAGACTCTCCTCCCTTGTAGGTATATCGACGTTGTTAGAGATCACCACTTCCACCAGCGGCAGAACCAGTTTCTTCCTTGAATGCAGATCCATCTCTAAGTGACTTACATTTACCCATTGTTCTAAGAAAAGGTAGTCGTTCCTTCACTGTTATCCTATCTTCAATTTTGTGACCTATGCTTCCTGGTGATTTTTTACATCTATAGTTTCGTACTTTTGTCTTGTCTCTCTTCTCTGAATCTATTCTCAAGAATCACCATGAACTACATTTACTTCTCCAATAGAAGGCAACAATGGATGAAGAGGTAGTCGCCTTAGCAGCTCGTGGCACTTGGGAGTTGGTGACCCGACTTATCGGAGCTTACGTAGTCACCTGTCGTTGGATTTATACTGTCAAATATAAAGCAAACGGCACAGTTGATCGATACGAAGCTAGATTGCTAGCTCGAAGGGTTCACTCAGACTTATGGCATTGACTATGATTAGGCTTTTTCTTCAGTGGCTCGTCTTAATTCTTTTAGAATTGTTCTGTCTATGGCTATAAATAATTTCTGAGAGTTGTGCCAGTTAGATGTAAAAAATGCTTTCTTATATGGTGATATTACAAAGACTGTCTTTATGAAGCAACCTCCAGGATATGTCGCTCAAGAGGAGAATAGATTATGTAAGTTCAAGAGGGCAATCTATGGCCTAAAACAGAGTCCGAGAGCATGGGTTGAGAAATTCTGCCACGTAGTGTTGAATGGAGGCTTTCAAAAATGTGTTGTGGATCATTCAGTTTTCCACAAGAGATCTGATCAGGGATGTGTGCTGCTTATGGTCTATGTAAACGATATTCTGGTGACTAATAGTGACCAAGGAGGCATTAAATAAGTGAAAGAATACCTTGCATTTCATTTTGTCATTAAGAATTTGAGGGCAAATTAAGGTATTTCCTCGATATCGAGTTTGCCTATGTCGGTAGAAAAATGATATTATCCTAAATAAAGTATGTACTTAATCTTCTTTAGAAGACAAGACTCTTGAGATGTAAACCAGAGAGCACCCTTAATGAGTAGTCACCACCCATTTGGGATACCAGTTATGAGCTATTAGATGACCTAGGTCAGTATAGGAGGTTGATTGACAAGTTCATTTATATGACAGTGATTCGGTCAGATATCTCACACGCTGTTAGTTTACTGAGCCAGTTCATGTACGAGCCAAGGAAGATACATTGGAGTGGAGTTTTGTGGGTTCTTTCCTATGTAAAAATTTCTTTAGCAAAAGGTCTGATCTATCAATGGAATGGCCATGTGAATGTTGTAGCATACTCAGACTCAGGATATGTAGGAGATCGAGGGGATAGGAAGTCTATCCCTGACTTCTATACTTATGTAGGAGGAAACCTTATCATATGGAGGAGCAAGAAACAGAATGTAGTGTCATATTCCAGTGTAGAGATAGAGTACAGGTCCATGGCATAGACCGCATGCGAGATGATGTGAATTAGATCCCTTCTTTCTGATCTTTGTTTATCACCTGAGGCGTCGATGTAAATGTTCTATGACAATCAAGTGGTCATTTTCATTGTCAACAATCCTACCTTCCATGAACGTACTAAGCATATCGAGGTCAACTGTTATTATGTGTGAGATATAGTGTTGAAAGGGGTTATCTCTACTCCACATACTCATTCATCTGAGCAGCTAGCTAATGTTTTCACAAGGGGTCTGAGTATTGGGATATTCAATTTTTTATATACCAAGTTGGGTCCTCTTTATGTGTATGTTCCAGCTTAAGGAGGAGTGTTAGAGTTATAGCTTTATTGAGTATATGAGTTAGTGGGTTATTGGATATCCATTTAGTAGAGGATATTCTTTAACTCTTTATATTCATGTAACTCTCTCTATCTAATCGAAGTTGAAGATCTTTATTTCTTAATAACATCAACAACTGTCAAATATGTGAGTTTTCCAATCAATCATCTGTACTAATCGGGGTCTTCTAACAAATCTGAACTGGTGTCCCAGAAGGTTAGTGTCTACTTAATTGAAGTACTTTCTGGCTTACACCTTAGAAGATTTGTTTCCTGTAAAAGATCTAGGATATACTTCTTCTGGGATAGTGACATCTTTCCATTTACATAGGTAAACCTAATACTAAGGAAATACCGTGATTTTCCCATATCTTCGGTGACAAATTAAACCTTCAGATGTTCTTTAATGTTTGCAATCTCCTTTTTTTCACTTCCTGTCACTAAGATATCATTTACATAAACTCTCAGAATAACACATCCACAAGTAGTTTTCCTGTAGAACACCGAATGATCAACAACATACTTCTAAAAACCAATAGTTATAGTCACTTAACTGAACTTCTTAAACCATGCTCGAGGACTCTATTTTAAGCCATAGATTGCGTTCTTCAGTCTACATACTCTATCTTCCTTCTGAGCAACATAATCTAGAGGTTGCTTCATAAGTACAGACTCAGTCAAATCATCATATAACAAGGCATTTTTTACATCTAACTGACACAAATTCGAAGAGTTGTTGATAGCAAGAGACAGTATGATTCTAATAGAGTTGAGACGAGCGACTGAAGAGATGGTTTCAACATAATCAATATCATGTGTTTGAGTAAACCTACGAGTAACTAATCTGGCTTTATATTTGTCTATGCTCCTGTTAGCTTTGTACTTGATAGTATAGACTCATCTATAGATAACCACTGTAGCTCCAACAATGCAGGTCACTAACTCTCAAGTGTCACGACTAGTTAAAGCAGCAATCTTCTCATCCATTACAGCTTTCCAATGAGGAAGTGATAATGCCTCCAGATGATTCCTGGAAATGGATTCAGCAGAAAGAGACAAAGCAAAACTATGAAAATGAGGATGAAAAGAATCATATGACATAAAATTAGAGATAAGGTGAGCAGTGGAAGAACAAATATCTTTACAAAGAGTAATAGGAAAATCGAGAGCTTAAGGGTAGATTTGCATCTATAGAGGAGGTCGATTCGGTTGTGAGAGGCACTGGTGTGAGCTACCATCATCTATGTACTTGCACTGGTGTGGGCACAAAAGATGGAAGGGGGACAAACTTAACAAGAAGTGTAGACTCATCAGAGTAGCATATAGACTCAAAAAAGGTGACATCAGTAGAGACATAATATCGTCAAGTAGGAGGGTGAAAACAGCGATAATCCCTTTGTGTTCTGGAATATCCTATAAAAATATACTTGATGGATTTAGGAGATAGTTTATCTAGACCAGGAGAGAAGTTTTGAATGAAGGTCATACACCCAAAGACACGAAAGATTAAGGAAAACAAGGTTGTGTCAGGTTTAAGATGATGAAGTGGGACCTCACTCTCAAGAGGAATAAAAGGTATCCAATTGATGAAGTAAACGGTAGTGAGCACAGCATCGGACCACAGAAATTTTAGTTCGCTTATACGAAGCATAATAGTACGAGTAACATCCAATATATGTCTATCTTTACGCTCAGTAACTCTATTTTGTTGTGAAGTGTGGGGACATGAAGTCCGAAGTATAATCCTTAATGAAGCACAATAAGATGTAACTTTGGATTGAACAAATTCTAGGGTATTATCAATACGCAAATATTTTAGAGAAATTTTAAACTGATTTTTTATTTATGTAAGAAAGGTTTTGAGAACATCATAGATATGACCACGGTCTTTAAGTAAATACATCTAAGACATTCTTAAAAAATCATCAATAAAAACTATATAATATCTATGTGACCAGACACTGATGGAACTCTAAAGGGACTCCAGATGTCACAATGGATTAACTTAAACATACTAGAACTCGATACAAGACGCAAATTTCTAAAGAAAATGCGATGGTGTTTACATAACTGACACGACTCATAATCAAAATGAGAAACAGAACATCAAGATAAGGCTTGTTATAGCTTCTAGTGAGGTAGATGACCTAATCGGGTATGCCACAATGAAGAAGGCTCAGGTGTGGATTCCACAGACGCAAGTCCTTTTGGTATATCGTCGCTAACCAACAGGTACACACCATTTCCTCATTCACGATTCAAACTAATCCTCTTCTTTGTCTGCAAATCTTGAAAAGTACAATAGAAAGGGAAAAAAGTGACATAACAACGTAATTGTTTAATAATGGCAATAATTGATAGAAGATTAACAGGAAAATCAGACACAAAAAAGACATTTTCAAGAGAAAGTTATGAAGAGGCTTGTACTACTTCTTCACCTAAGACAAGACAAGATCGACCATCAACAATTGTCATAAATCGAATATCAGAAAGTTGAGGCAAACGAGTAAATAAATTTATTGTACTTGACATATGAAAGAAGGTACTGGAATCAATGATCTAGAAGGAGGCTCTAGATGCAAGGAAAGTACTAGTACTTGAGGAGATTGCTTGTGTAGTAGTGGCAACGGAGTCAGTGACCTTTAATTGTTGTAGATATGTTGTTTTGACACTCCTTTATTTTTATTAAGTCCTATTACATCATAACATGTCTCATTCATCCTTAGAAGTCTCTTGCTCAGCTCAAATACCCTTCAAAGGCCCATCTGCAAATCTAAAGTGTTGAACACATGATTTTTAGCGTACAACGTTATACACCAATGTATAGTGTTTAACATTATATGTGGAATTTTTAGTGTTTAACGTCCACAATGCTATTCCTTGCCATATCAGTCGAAATTTCTTTTTTTTGGACTTAAAATAAATATTTAATATTTTCAAATGAGTCTTCTTACCATATTTAGGGATCTTCATTACTTCATTAATTCACTCGTTTGATCATATTTAAATTAACAACTAAATTTGACAAGTTTTTGAACTGATAGTGTTAGATGCTAGAGTCTGAGCGTTAAACGTTGAACGCAGAAAATTCAACATCTTACACTTGATAATTCAAACATGTCACATCTGTTATTTTCCTCGTTTGAAAATTTTTGAATTCAAATTGTTTCCTTTTTTGGAAGAATCCTCTAATCGTGTGTAACGTCAATTAACTCTTAATTGTGATTAGTTGCCTAATTAATTGGAGGAATATTCCTATTGACAGTTTGAGTGTGTTGAATGCTTAGATTTGGGTGTTTAACATAGAACACCTAGTTTTGGACGTACAACACTTTTAAAATGTCCAATTTTAGGCGTACAACACTTTTAAAATGAAAATTTTGATTACAATTTTATAATTTTACTAATTTTGGATCATTTTACTATTTTTGATCCTTCCATGCTTCTATAAATAGAGAGGCACCTTCAGCCTTTGAGAAAAAACCAAACACACACCTAGAAGAGGGGAAAATTTTTCTGAGAGAGAGAGTAGAGAAGTCTTGAGCTTGGGTCTTTTGTCAACTCCATCCACACGTGTCATTACCTTGTATTTCTGCATACACAAGTCATAAAAAAGGGGGTTTTCTTTTTATATGCATACTAGATTTCAAATTTTGCATGTTGTAGTTAGGTATTACATTAATTGCAACTAGGAAGTTAAAACCCCTTGGGTAAATATTTTCTCTTTTATTTCATTATTAATTTTTAATTTCCTTTGAGCCTTATTATTATACTATATTAATCTGCATTTTAAATATTCATTTGCGTGGAAGAGAAGAAGAAGAAGAAACTCATCAGTACGAACACCCTTAGACAACGCTTGTACTATGCTAAGGGAGCTCAACCCACAACATCCACATCTCCCTAGACATTTTAAAGGTCAGCGAAAGCGAATCGAAAGTGACGATCACATTGATTCCATCATCTGTGGAGTGAAGAAGTCAAATACAATCGAAAGGACACAAGTGAAGTAACAAAATGCATCAAGGCAAGTAGAATCGTGCACTTCCTCAAAAATCCCATATCCAAAGCTATAAGAGTCGCTCGTAGTCAACCTGAGACACAGTAAAAGTCTGCTCATCGTTGGTCGAAGTCATAGATGGTGACTTTGTACTAACATGTGCTGTCAGTGGTCTACCAATCAGATCCCAACATCACTCTACTCGATGTCCCAGTCGTCCACAATGTGAACATTTTGGACGTCTATTGTTGTCTAACCTATCATGACCACCGCCCCTGTAATCGTCACGTTCTCTTGTAACTGCCATAGTTGATGATTTTGGAGCCGAGATAGAAATCCATAGCACCTTGGCAAAGACAGTCTGTAAGTCCAGAACACTATCAACGCTTAAAATCTATCATCGAATCTGTAAACTAAGATTAGAATTCAAATGAATAGATAGATAGCCACTGCAAATTCCTTGCGATATCTCTTCATTTGGCTGACATCGTCGGTAAGAAGATGATACATCTCAAGTTCATCAAGCAAAAGCATGTGGAAGAGTGAAATGCTCTTATACAGTTCGTTCACCCTGACGGAGTGTGAATATTGCTTATAGACCTCGAAAACTCGAGAGATGTTCTTCTCATATCCATACATGAGTCAACATGTATCCCAAATCTTATTGGCTGACCGTAGTAACATAACACTACATGTAATTGAAGGTTCCGTACTGTTTCCAAGACATATCATAATAGCTACATCATCGGCACATCAATCCTGATAGGCAACATCTTTATTGTTTAAAGAAGGATGTGTAAGGTACTTCAACTTTCAATGGGCGGTTATGAAGGTCTCCAAGTTTTGCGACCAGAGAAAATAATTTGTGCCATTTAGTTTCTTAGAGGTGTCACTGAGATGCTTTACCAACGACTCTTGAGATGCCATGTTAGAGTAAAGAAGAAACAACATACAAGAAGTGAACTAGATTGCTCACCAACAAGTGTGGATAGGACATATCCACACGCAAACAGAGATGGGAGACTGAAGACGGCCTAAAACATGGCCTGATGTGTCGTACCATAACATGGAAGGGGATGGACTGCTCCCACGCTTGGACAGGAGATGACCTGAGGGCTCACTGACAGCTGGACATACGTCGGAGAAGCCTAGAGTGGCCGACGGCTGGAATGGAGGGACAGGAGTGGAGAACTGGTTGTACTGTGGCCAACAGAGGCCCTAACAGGGTTAGTGTCGACAGAGGGCCTGGTCGGGGTTGTCGGTGCCGACAAAAGGGCATGGGCTGACTAGCGACTGCTGTAATGGTGGTCGATGGCTAGAGGAGGGGGTAACGACTGCCTAGGGTTTTAACTTGGGCTCAGGTACCATGATAGAGGTGAAAAAGATGAGAGAAAAAGTGTATTCTATTGCTTCTATGTAGGTATATATATATATAGGATATATTAGACATCTTAGACTAAATAGATATCCAATAACTCGATTACGCATGATACTTAACCCACACATACATATATATATCTCTAACACTCTCCATCTATTTGTGTAAGATTTGCATGGCCTATAATGTTTCGCTGTGGCATTAACATGAAATTGGCAGTCAAAATTCCAAGTCTAGTATGAAAGTAAGATTTTTTATGTTTGAATTGTCCAATGCAACCAATAACCCCAGGCACTATAGCTCCCATGGTAGATAAAAAGGCAAACCCAGTGCATGAGACTCCCATCAATGTAGGGTATTGTGGTGGGTCCTATGTACACAACATATCCCTTGATGTGTAGGGAGGCAGCTCTCATGGTAGATTTATTCCAGAAAATGGAATCGGTCTTTTTTAAATTGTATCAAAATCACAAGGTCCACCCAAAAAGTCTTAAATTTCAGTAACATCATTGGGATTAGATTAACAAATAGAAACTAACCTAAATCATTTCCAAGGAACTGTTACTTTGGGTGATTATACTACTGATAATAATAGATATTACTCTTTTCATCATCATTTATGTGGACGACCACTTCCACTGTTTAACTTAGTTATGATGTTATTAAATTCATCTTCATTTACTTAAATAAAATTACAGGAATAATACTAAACATGAGATATTTATCTATACCACATATCAGACGTGGTTGTGTTACGAAACTTTACTAATTAAGATGTGCATTACTGCAAACTTTCAAAAGTATGAAATCAAAATTCAATGTCTTTTATAAACTTCTCTGGGTTTCCCTTTTCTGCGAAGTTCTTGCCAATGTGAGAGAGACATACTTTGTGCATGGATAACTGGTTTCACCTGGCAATTGATGGAACCTAAAGTTATTGATCCATTGGTCAAGCACAGTAATTCTCAACTTAGTTTTTCTTTTCATTTGACTAATGTGTCTGTGAAATGACTTATCAATATTGCAGTAAACAGTCTGGGAAGGAAATAAAGTGTTGTTCATAAGTGACAATAACGTTTATGTGTTTCTCTTGAAAATGTAGTGAAACTGCATATAATGGATAATACGCTTTACATTTAACAAAAATAGATAGATATTTTTTATATATGTTTCAACATTTTACTGAACCTTTTGATTGCAATCTTCTGTTTCTTCCTTAGTGTCTTAAAAGTGACAATTTGGGTCATTTGAAACTGATAGACTATTACTGTGGTAGGCTGAAGCAACAGTTATTAATCAGTGCAAACAGTTACTTTCTCCAACGGCTGATCCTTCTTATGTAGCAACATACATTGGCCATAGTTTTCCTCAACATCGTCAATACTTCTGCTCTGGTGCTTGGATACTTATGGGTGGACATCCTGAGAACATCAACAGTGCAAATCTTGTAAATTTGATTGATTTTCTCCACTCAACACTCAAAATTATGTCAGCCTCGATCTTTTTATTTTCTTACTTCAAAACTTTATTGTTGCATTTGTACTCAGGGACGTGTTCTAAGAGAGTTTTCTCCTGAAGAAGTTACAAGTAACATTTATATGATGGTAGATGTTCTTCTTCAGCACATTCAGGTTGAAGTGCAACTTGGATGCCCGATACAGGTTTCAATTATTCCCCAAGGTCTACTTTATATAGTTGTATGCCCAGTATAACACTTATAGCTATAGCCTTTTCTTTTTAGGATCTTCTAATGAAAGCAAGTTCAGGCCTAGCCTTTCTGATCTGGCAACATGAACTCCTTCCTCTGGATATCCTTCTTCTAGCTCTTATTGACCGTGATGATGATCCGTATGCTTTGCATATTGTGGTACGTTACCTCTAAATATATTTTCCCAATAATTACTTTTCTCATCGTTTCATATTTTCTTTCCTTGTATGTATCTTTTCTTGGACTGGTTTTATTAACATGTTTAGATATTATGCTGTTGTTAGGAAATCCATCATTTTTATCAAAAACATTTGTCTATTGGATGTATGTCGTCCTACTATATTTAAGTTTTCCTGCCAGTGAAGGTTTGTTATGTGCAGAAATCTCACAATTCATTATTTAGTTTTGTTGGATTTTACCCATTTTAACTGTGCATTAATATCGATAATTGCCAAGACCTGTTCAACAGTTTTAATTCATTGTTTGATAAACTACTCAAGCAACAGACATGTATTTTTTTTCCCTTTACCACAATATTTTTTATTAGATTGTTCTCCTTCTCCTTGAATTTACTTTTCTTTAAAATTCTAAAGATTTGGTTAACTGATGCTCCGAATTACTGGACATATAACACAAATTTCTCTTTAATATTTCTAGATGTGGGAGCTACTAACAGGATATTATCAACTTTTGACAGTTAAATATGCTTGACAGACAAGAGTTACAACAAAGAGTTAAATTGTTCTGTTCAAATCGTGGTTCTCCTGATCATTGGCTTAACTCTGGAGTTTCTAAGCGAGCTGATCTTCAAAAAGCTTTAGGAAACCATTTGTCTTGGAAGGACCGGTAAGATATAATTACATATCTATCTTTTATGTGACCTATCTTATAGTTGTTTTTCAGTGGCAAAATGGTTCTTTTCTTGCTTTCATTTTGTTAGCGAATTTATCTGGGTCATTACCAATATCAGTGATGTGGTACTGAACAGGAAGAAGGGGAAATCCAGAGGCCAACAATCCTTGTCTTTTTAACCCAAATCAATTTTGACGTAATTATGCTTTAGATCGGCATTTAAATAGACAAACCACTCTTAATATGGAATGAAGTCTAAATCTAAAAGAAAACAAGACAATGCCCTGCTCCTAATGGTTAGCTTGCAAGTATGTTTAAATGTCCAATGACTAAGATTCAAAACTTACAATTCTTCCATGCATTGGATGGATTCAAGAAGCTCTCTGAATTAGCACCTAATTATATTCTTGGGTAGGTCCGATGACCACCGTTGTTTCCTTGTCTTTATCAACATCTTTAAGGGCTTCCATACCAAAACAAGTATCTTCACAATATAGGCAAATCCTTTGATTTTCTCCCTAGGTTAGTTTTCTATTGGTTAGGCTCATGTGCTATTGATATTGCTAGATAGGGTATCTGATTATTGCATTTGCCCACTGATCTAATTGTTGGTTAGCCTAAGTAATCGCAGGTAGAATGTGTAAGATCTTTCTCCAGTATGTGTATGTATGTTGTCAAGTCAATTTTGAAGATTAGGGTTTAAGAAGCTCATGTAAGAGAAGACATACATGTGTTGAAGATGTGTGTTTTTTGCATGCGGGCACGTGCACATTATGTGTGCAAATTTTTCGTATTTTCTGATCAGCTTTCTAGGAGTTACAATATTGTGTTATCAGAGAAATAGATGTACAGACAAGTACTTGGGAGTTGGGAGACTATCTTCCGGGACTCTTGTGTGCAAAGATAAACGTGTTATTTTTCTAATCCCTTTTAATTACACCCATTTTTTCATTATTTATATATCCCTTCCATCCTCCTAAATGGCACCCATCCATATTTCCAGGTATCCAACCTTTTTTGATGATATTTCTGCACGCCTGCTTCCTGTTATTCCCTTGATTGTATACAGGCTCATCGAAAATGATGCCACTGAGGCAGCTGATAAGGTTCTAGCATTCTATTCTTCATTTTTAACTTATCATCCTCTAAGGTTCACTTTTGTTCGAGATATCCTGGCATACTTTTACGGTCACCTTCCAAGCAAGCTTATTGTGCGCATATTGAATGTACTTGATATTTCGAAGGTATGCTTGCTCTTTTATGTTTTTTGATAGTCATGAAACTTTTGTGACCCAATTTTTTGTCCAGATTCCTCTTTCAGAAACTTTTCCGCAGCATATTAGTTCTTCGAATCCGGCAATATGCCCGCCACCAGAATACTTTGTTACCCTTCTGTTAGGTCTGGTAAATAATGTTATTCCCACTCTGAGTAGCAAGCCTAAGCCTTGGGTAACTGGAGATGCTTCAGGTAGCTTTCCTCGTGCAACATCTATTAAAAGCCAAGCAGTACCTCAATCTGGTTCAGCTGCTACAGATGGACGCAGAGTTTTTTACCAAAACCAGGACCCTGGAACTTATACTCAACTCGTATTGGAAACGGCTGTTATTGAGATTCTTTCACTTCCAGTTACAGCTTCTCAGATTGTAGCATCTCTTGTTCAAATCATAGTGCATATCCAAGCAACACTGATCCAATCTAACAATGGGCTGCTAGGAATGCCTGGTGTAGGACAAAGTTCTGGACTGCCAACGTCTCCATCAGGAGGAAGCACAGAGTCCTTGGGCACAACACGCTTAAATATGTCTACACAAGGAATAAATGCATCCAATTTCATGTCTAAGACTGGTTACTCATGTCAGCAACTGTCATGCCTAATGATCCAAGCTTGTGGCCTTCTATTGGCGCAACTTCCGGTGGAGTTTCACTTACAACTTTATTCGGAGGCTGCACGTATAATAAAAGAGTGTTGGTGGCTTACTGATGGGAAGAGATCAGCCAGGGAGTTGGAATCTGCTGTTGGATATGCTCTGTTAGATCCTACTTGGGCAGCTCAAGAAAACACGTCAACAGTTATAGGTAAATACCACTTTTCCTTGAGGCCTAGGAAGAATAAAGAGGAAATATGAAATCATTTGTCCTACTTATGTTTACTGAACAATTTCACTGACTTGAAATTGTAACTCTCAATGCGATTTTAATCTGTAATTTACAATCCTTGGTTAATGCAAACAAGTAAACCTTTTTGATGTCAATAAAGTCCTGTTTAGTGTGCTGAAATTTGTTTGTACGACTATGATCAATATGCATCTTTTTGGTCCTATATTGATATCTTGAAGTGAGTGTTTGAATGTTATGGTGGGTGTTTTGTAACTGTATGTGAGATATATAACTTACACTATTTAAGCTCTTGCATTTTTTGGTCAATTTTCTTGAAATGTTAATTCAAGGCAACAATTTTTCATGAAATGCTAAATTAATTTGTCATGATTGTTTATGTTATTATCAGGAAACATCGTTGCGCTCCTCCATTCTTTTTTTAGTAATCTTCCACAAGAATGGTTGGAATCAACACAGGCAGTGATTAAGCATCTTCGGCCAGTGACATCTGTTGCAACACTTAGAATAGCTTTCCGCATAATGGGTCCATTGATTCCTCGTCTTAGCTTTGTTCGTCCTGTCTTCTTTAAGGTAATTTTCATGTTCATATTGTAGCTTTTCATCTCTTCAAGCAGTTGTGTGATATTGTAGTCTATTGCATATACTGAAAGCATCTCGGTAATTCCTTTTTTCTGGTTATAATTTTTTAGTTTTGGTGATCGTTTATTTCCTTGAAGTGTTACGTTGACAAAATCATTAATATTCACCTTCCATGATATCAAAGATGAAAATTGATTTTTGGATGGTATTATGCCTTCCACAATAACAAATGTTTGATACCAAATCTAATTTTTTGATTTCAACGTTACTAGATTTCATGTGCAAAAAGGTTTGGATGCCAGTACTAATTTTTTAATTTCCAATATTTCCAGATTTCCTGTCCCTCTTACTTGACCCTTCTTCCACACCAGGAAGATTCTACTGGAAGATCCTTGTAGTTTTTTTTCCTCATGTTACATGATGCTGATATTTTTTACAATATGGATGCATAATTATTGCCCCTGAGACATCTTACCAACTTCACTATTATTCTAGTTGGCAGTCTTCCTAATATAGTATATTTGACCATTTTTGTGTATTTGTAGTAGATGCAATCTATATGTTTACAGTTTTCCTATCTTCCATATGTTTTAATAGATGGTCATGATTTTTAATAACTGCATGATATTAACCGTAGAAAATGTAATCATGATGTTGAAATCCAAAAGGACCTTAATGATGTGCCTACCTTGCAGAACTTGGTATTTATATACATGATTGTTGGAATAGTCTTACATCGGAAAAAATGAGGATCATACTCGTAGTTATATATAAATGGATCCTTCTACTCATTATCAATTGATTTTAAGTTAAATGTTTATATTTTAACATGGTATCACTGCAAAAAGAAGTCCAAACGAGCCTAAGTTCACACACATTTACTCATATCTAAAAGAGATACTTGTAGGACCTAAAAGAGACCACAAGTGAGGGGGAATGTTAGAATAGTCCTACATTAAAAAAAAAAAAGGGTTGTACTTATAATTATATATAACTAGATTCCTCTACTCATTGTTAATAAGGATTGTACTTATAATTATTTATATTTCAACAATGATTTTGACTATCAAGATTCCACTAATTGTGTGACTAACTGTTTTTTCAGTCTGCCTTCCTGTCTTTGATTTTTTTTCTTAAAGAAACTAACCATAGTTTATGTTGTTTAGATTGTCGCTCTGCTATTTAATTGCATGGGAGATGTTTTTGGAAGAAATACCCAAACATCTACCTCCATTGAAGCATCAGAAATAACAGACCTCACTGATTTCTTGTAAGGGCTTCTATACACTTTTTTACCTATCATCAGGGTACTTCTTGTCTGCAAAATTTATTTCATGGATTTTTTTACAATTACTGTTTTTGCACTTCGCCTTTTTTTTGTCAGACATCACATTGTACTGTATGAAGGGCAAGGAGGGCCAGTGCAGGGTAACAGTAAACCCAAAGTGGAAACTTTAACACTATGTGGCAAAGCAATTGATATGCTACGACCCGATGTTCAACATCTTCTTTCTCATCTGCAGACACATCCCAATTCATCTATTTATGCTGCAACTCATCCTAAACTGGTCCAAAACCCCACATAGATTTGCAGGTTCGCTTGTCTATCCCTTTCTTTTTCCTTTTCCTCAAACTTGTCAAGGTTCTTGTTTCACATGGTGGCCTTTATAAATACGTGAGAAAAGAAAACAATTGCTATAAAAATCCCAACCATTGGTTCTCAGTATAGTTTATTACCTAGCTAAATAAATGTTATCGATAGAAAACTGTTAGTTCCTATATCAGCATCTTATGTATAAAAGCAATCACTGATTGATGGGATAGGCTTTTCTCATCTGGGGAGAGGCGTTGTACCAGTTATGAGATCAATCCATCAAGAAATTTGTTTCCATTGTTCTGACAAACTAGTGTTATCCCTTGAATTAAGGCAGTTTGCTCCCATTGAAGTGTAGCTGGCATATTATCTACTTAACCTGAGTAGAATTGGCATTATTGGGACATTGTGCACCTCACCTCAAACTGATTCTTGTTTGGTGCATTGTGGGTACCTAATTTTCAGTAATGGGATATGACCTATTTATTGAAAGAAGGATATGTTTCTGCTGTCATTTCCTAGAGATGGCATGCCAGATTTTCTTTATACTGTATTATTGTTGAATAATCTCTCTCTCTCTCTCTCTCTCTCTCTCTCTCTCTCAAATATACATTGCAGATCTGAAAACATGTTTCTGCTGTTATAAATATTGAACTTGGTTGTCATGACAGATAGTGCCTACAATCCAATAGATGTACACTTTAAAGTTGATTCGGAGAGTTGTCAGGCCATTGTACATGCAAACCTAGTGAGATGGTTTCCTAGACAGAATTGACAATTATCAATTAAGTGTAATTCTCATAGATTATCTCATACTGTTAATACCAATGCCTTGCATTCTGCTGTTCCGAGGCAATCAACAGTGTACCAGCTCTTCATAAAATGTTCAATTGTCTTGAATGGTTAGTGAAGAGATGCCATGCCTTGTTAATTCTTATAGATGCAAATATTTTGTACCTCTGAAGATCCGAGGAAGACTTTTTGAGAAGCTTTACACTCATGTCTATTTAGAGTTGCATATCAGGTCTTGGCTTGTAAGAGTACTAAGTAACCATGGAATGAAAGAAGGTCTATTTATTTGGCATAGATCACACTGTTTCTTTACATACCTTGCATCAATTATGTCGTCTATTTATTTGCCACATCACCATGTTATGTACAGGCAATACGTCTACTGAGTTGGTGTAGAAGATCCCATGCTTCCTGTATGAAATTGGGACTTGAAGTGCCTACAGAGCCAAGCACTTGTTTATCCCGTTCCTGTTGGTTTTCGTTGCTACTATGGCATGACATATTCGTTTTAGAATCAGGTGATTTTGTACCCCCTGACTCCCATAAATGTTGAAGCTCATGACGTATGCCACTTTATCTTGAATGTTTTAAGGCAATCTTTGTTGTTCGTCTCCTTGTAATAATTGTAGCAGTCATCTCAAACATTGGTAGAAAAACTTTGTTGTGCACCTCCCTGTAATCCTTGTTGCACTCATCAAAATAGAAGTCGCAATCGCAAATCCGTGTTATTCTCTTGTGTATGACAATTACTGTGAGCTGGTCTATTTTGTTCACTCTGGATGTTTAATTGTGAGATTTGAATGCATTTTCAGGGCACGAAGGTCTAATGCCATTTATATATAAAAATAAACATAATTGCAGGTAAATTCAAGGAATGCTATCTTTTTTTTTTCTTTATTATTTTTTGTCCAGTGACAATGATGAGAGGAACGGTAGGACTGATGAAGCTTGCGTGTTATCAAATGACTACGGTTACCTCATTCTTTTTTTCCCTTTAGTCTGTATTCCATTCACATGAAGCATTCGTTTGCTTGTTCTTGGGAATCAATATTAATGCATTAATGCGGAACGAGGAGACACATTCTTTTATTAGTAGGTGCGATCGTTTTTGCGACTAGTTCAGTGGAAGTCGACAGAAGATTCTTCTTATGTTAGTAGTTGTAATCGTTTTTGCGACTGGTTCGGTGGAAGTTGACAGATTCTTAGAAGGGACCATGGAAAGGGTTCAGTGGTTAGATTTCCCAGCGTATGATTTTGGACCGGTGACTTCTTGCCTCAACCACCGGCCATATTAGGATTATAAAAGCACGAACTGGCAAGAATTTGACACTGAAAGCTTACCAACCAAGGTACGATTTGTATGTATCGATTCGAGATCTATGGGATCCAAACACGAATCGTAAGAAATGGGCTTCTTCTTCTGAAAGTGGCGGTACATTGTATGGTATCTCTCTAAATTTTGTTGAGCATTTCTCCTCTTGTTTGGTTCTCCAGCAGGATCGAAACCATTGCATGTCCCAACTCCCAAGTAGAATTTCGGACGAGGGGGACGGAAAGCAATGCAACACTTACCCGCTCAGTCTTTCCTTTTCTTCCTTCACAGCTCTCGTCAAAGGGATTGGACAAAAACCTGATAACAACAAACCAACTACGACCCCACTACTACATCACGTCATCATGATCATCAACATCATCATCTATATATATATATATATATATATATATATATATATTTGAAAATTTTCCATATACTCAAATGTATTTGTCCATATATCCTCAAATAACACCTATTTGTCTATGTGTCCCTACAAAATCAAGAGTAATACTCTAATATTCTCATCGTTACCTTCCTTTACCTAACCTAAGTTAAATTCCTAACCCTAAATGTTAAAATACTAATCTATATCTTTTTAAAAACCTTAACTTAAGAACTAACTCAACTCACAAACTTAACCATCTTCCACTTCCACTGCCTACCTCCTCCTTCTAGAATAGGCTAAATTATAAATTATCCATCACTATCACTGCAAAATGAAGTATGTGAGGGCATATAAATAGGGATGTTATACTCATTCAACATGCAGATGATGGAGTACAATAATGTTATATCACGATTGTTAACCACAAGGACATTAGAGACAAGAGTTTGATTCTGTAAGGTTAGATCGATAAACAAATGTTATATGAGGGTATACTACTAAATACAATACTTTAGGACACGTATCCAAGCAAAAATTCCTTTTGTCTTTCCAATTTGGAGCTGTTCAACCACTTGTTAATTTGTGACTGCGCAAGATTTAGCACATATCTATGAATATGATGCATGCAATTGGTCATACTTACGTCATGGTGAATTTAGGTTTTATCGCATACATCCATCCCCATTTGCACTTCTTATTCCCATTGTCCACATGCCACTCATTGTCTCACGATTGGCACAGGGGTTAAAATTTCAAATCTCATTTCACTATTTTTGTTTTCTTGTGTATTATATTCCAATACGAAAGGACAATGTCTTTTACTTCCTTGAGTTTTTGTACTCTAGTGGTTTGTGGTTCAAATTCAAACCCTAGCGTTTAACTCCTGAGGTTTTGAAAGAATTAATGTGTGGAATATGTTCCTTTCCCGAGAAGGAATCTACGATCGCATTGGACCGTTTCCTTTCCTGAGAAGGAATCCACAATCGCATTGGACCGTTTCCTTTCCTAAGAAGGACCTATTGAAATATAAAATTTCCATTCAAAATCAATTAGTTATGAGTGAATAGGCTAAAATCTCGTTTCACTATTTTGTTTTCTTGTGCATTATATCCCAATACGAAAGGAAAAATTCTTTCTCTTCCTGAGTTTTTCTACTTAGGCGGTTTATGATTCAAATTCAAACCCTAACATTTAACGAAAGATTCCTTTTGTCACTCCTGAAGTTTCAGAAGAATTGGTGTATGGAATATGTCGACATTTGCATTGGACCGTTTCGTTTCCTTTCTTGAAAAGGAATGCATGGATTTAAATGATAGATGGTGGTTGGAAGGGATGTTAAAGAAGTTGGGTCAATTGCAAACAGTTTATGAAAATGGTAATTACTAGCTTAGGTTGGAATCTTACTTCTTGTCACTCGTCTAGTTAAACAACTATTGGGAAACCTAGCTAGATTCCTACACAATTCTTGTTCCCATAAGATGTCTCAAATGCTCTCTTAAATGAAGGATGATAGCTATCAAAATCAAGACTATAAAGTATAAGCACCTATTGAAATATGAAAATTCAATTCAAAATCAATTAGTTATGGGTGAAGGGGTTCAAGAGAGAGGATTGGCTTATGATACATCTCGCGTCATTTTCTTGAAATGAGATAATAACAAGTTAACATTATTAGATCAAAATCTTGTGATCAATAATAAAACCACTCTTTTTTGGTTAGTAGTTTTAATTTTTTAGCTTTTCCTCCTTTTTTTTAAATTTACTGTAGTTATTATCCCTTAAATAAAGGAAAGAAAGAGAGAATCTCACGTGAAGATTAGCAACCGTCAACATTAGATAGGGTGTTAGAGAGAGAGAGAAGGGATGTAATCAAAAGATAACCAAAAATCTCAAGTTACACGACATGTTGTATCTAAACAAAATAATATGGAATTAAAAAAGGAAAGATAGAGAAATTTCATTAATAAAAGATAGGGCTAGAGAGAAAGAGATGACCGTTACGTGAATGGTATGTCAACAAATAAAAAATCTTTTAATGGTCATTCTATTTAGTATTATTATTTTTTCCCGTGTTACTAAATTTAATTATATAGGAATAAAAAACACAACAATCCACCCTTGGACTCCCTCCATGACTCGACGCCCCCTTCCATCCGTGTTTTTTCACGTGAATGGTATGCCTTGTCCTCCTTCCATCCTTTGTCACCCCGTCCTCCTCATGCACCCTCTCCTCCGCCGCTCACTCCCCTCCCATCGTAGTCCTCTTCCCTCACCCTGCCCCCACCATTGGACTCCCTCCATGACTCAACGCCCCCTTGCCACAACGCACCCCTTGCACAATGCCCTCCTTGACTCCCCCACACAGTCCCCAGCCCAACGCCCTTCCTCACGCTGCCACGTAGTCCCTGACCCAGCGCTACCTCGCAGTCAACGACGCCCTGTGATGTAGTCCCCTCATCTCATTCTCGAGAGGATACACTGGCTCAATCTCCCTGACAACATATCCCTACGATGGGACTAGCCCGTAGTGGTCCTCCAGGATGTCGGGGATGTAGGATTTCTAATTATATTCCTCGAACAACTACTATCAAGTATCTATTTTGATTTCATCATTTTTGAGTACCACCTACATTTCAAGATGAAAGTAATGATTTTGGTACCCAAATCATCTTGTTGGGTCCAAATCTATTAGTTCTTGAAACCTAGACATTTGTCATTGGCATCTATCTATTTTGTTTTTTGTTTTTTGACAATGAATACATATTTTTCATTAGTTGAAACTCTTACAAAGCCATTCTCATAATGAACATCTCTAAATTAAGAGAAACCTATTCCTTGTTTATTTAAAAATGGTCTTTGGCTAGAGAGTAGTTTGTCAATATTATCCTTTCCTTTTGTAAACTTAGTTTCAGTATTGAGTAAGTCATTGCTTTTAGATTTAAAAGAAGTAAGGTTTTTTCAAGTGTACTTATTTTATCTTTTATGATTTTTAGATTGAATTTTAGCTTAGTATTTTCCATATCTAGTTCATTTAATTCATATATTGCTTTTTGACCTTCATTAACCAATGATTTATTTTCCTCGGTTAAATCATTCATAGTTTGGTTCATCTATTTGTTTTTTATTTTTAAGGATTTGTATTTTTCATAGAGTTCATTGAATGCATCCAATAGTTTTTCCATAGTAAATTCTTCAGTATTTGGTGATGAAACTAACTCATCATCTTGTACTATGAAGTACATATGAGCCTTTTCTCCATTTGAAGATGATTCTTCATCACAAGAAAAGTAGCTTTCATCCCAAGTAACTTGAAGTACCATTTTCTTGGATTACTTTTTGTCTCTTTTAAAAGTTTTTAATTTTAACAAAAGACAATCTCTTTTTATATGTCCTTGTTTGTTACATTTAAAACATAGAGATGTTTCTTCTTTGATTTTGTCTTAATTTCCCTTCCTATGGAATTTTCCTATTTTAATAAATCTTTTAAATTTTTTAGTAAGAAGAGCAATGTTTTCATCTTCATCCTCATTTGAGCTTTTTGAATTTGTTGTAATTTTAAGAGCTAGATTTTTCTTTTTAGGAGTGTTTTCATTATTTTCTTTTTCTTTCATTTGGACTTCATATAAAGTCAAGTTTCTTAAGAGGTTTTCAAAGAAGTAATTTGAAAGATCTTTAGCCTCCTCAATGGTTGTGGTTTTTTTCTTTCATTTTGGAGTAAGAGACCTAAGAATTTTTCTAACCATGTCACTTTGAGAGAAACCTTTTCCAAGTGATTGTAAAAAGTTGGTAATTTCATTAAATCTAGTGAACATGTCTCTTATTGGTTCAAGTAGTTTCATTTTGAATAATTCATATTTATATAAAAGTATGTTAATTTTTGTTTCTTTAACTTAACTAAGTTCTTCATGTATTATTTCAAGTGTATAACATACTTTATGAGAAGTTTTACAATTTGAGATTCTATTGAATTGCTCTTGATTTATTGTACAAAATAGAATATTTAAATCTTTTGCATCAAGTTGTGTTGTTCTTTTTTCATTTTCATTCCATTCTCTATATAATTGATTATTTTCAATAAATCTATTAACTATAAAATCTCATAACTCATAGTTAATAAATTTCAAATAAATAACCACTTTACACTTCCAATAATTATAATTATTTCCATCAAAGAAGAGTGGTTTATTTATACCCTGTCCCTCGACTAGATTATTGTTTGAAGAAGAAGCCATATCTAATAGATGATTAAATCTAAACTTAGGTACACCTTACTCTGTACCAATTATAAGATCGAGAAGCTTCTTTAGAGAAAGTGAATAGAGAAGTTATTTAAATTTAACTAGCTATTTTTAGGTTCTTTGATAATTACATACTCAAGTATATCAATAATAATTGAAATTAGTAAGTAAAATAAGCATGGAAGGGAATGAGAGACAATGGAAACATTATAGATTTATAATGATTCGGTCAACCCCAATATAGTCCACTCCTCAAGGTCCCTTTGAGAGTTTCCTTAATCTTAAATCAAAATTTACTTATATGACGAATTCCTCGCCAATTCTGCAAAAACCACGGATTCTTCTCACATTCGGAGAAACTTGAGACCATTTTGAAGTTTTACAAAATTTTATTTTACAACTCTAAGTAACTTTGATCTCCCAATCGATGATACAAGGTTGAGTGTATATAAATTTGAAGCTCACTGGTTTCTCTCTATAGAAATATTGGGAAACTACTTGGAAAACTCTTCTCAAAATAGAAATTGAGCACTTAAGCTAGGAAATCTTTCAAGATGATGTGAGTTTAGCTTAGGATCAACTTGTGTATCTTCACATGGGCTTTGGGGTGTCTTATTTATAGGAAGAGGTGAATTAAGACATGTGTTAAACACCTATATTTTCCTTTCTAACGGATACAAATGGTTATTGATTCGGTATGTCGAAATGTTTCGATCGACCCAAATCCTTCTGTAATTTACAATGGTCGAAACATTCGGTAGATCAAACATAATTCGATGTGTCGAAGATGGTTTTAGTTGTAAATCCCGTTTACCCCAAGTTTTAGTACATCGAACCCATTCGATATGTCGAAATCAACCTTGAACTAAAATTTTTTTTTCTAAAGTTTTTACTTAGGTTCAAAAGTCACCCATGTATTGCAAATTTTGGTGTACCAATTTGATTTGATATGCCGAAATCAACCCTAAACCTATATGCAAGATTTTTCTAAGGTTTTCCTACTTGGTTTATGAGTATCCCTATTTTTTTTAGGATTTTGACTTCATTTAGGAGATCATTGCATATTTTTGATATTACAAAAAAAGTTTGAAAAATTATATCCATAATTTTACAAATAAAATTGATAGTCTTTCTTAACTCTTGATTTCCTTGATTCTTTATTCAATCCTTCAGAAGACCTTTATGATTCTTCTTTCATAGATGCTTGTTTTTTCTTTCCTTCATGTATTTCTGTTTGTGAATTTTCTATTGAAATCGCTTCATATTCAAGCTAGACATTTCTCAAATGATAGCATTATCTTGAAATCAAAATAAAATATTCAAGTGTATATTTCCAATAGGGGAGCACCACGACGATGAGCAGATATGTCGACCCCACCTTCCTCAAGCCCTTGGCGAGCCCTACCAAACACCCCCC
>JAMKQA010036756.1:0-24491 GCA_024699735.1 Posidonia australis | reverse complement strand
CTCTGCCACCGCCTCCCCTTCTTATCCCCATCCCTTCCCACAAGACGCCGGCCACCCATCCCGTCGGACGAGATGGGGAGGCACGGGCTTCCGTCTGCAGCGTCACGGGAGAGAAGAGGAAGAAGGAGAAGACAGGGGAAGGTGGCGGAAGATGGGGCTCATGTAAAGGAAAAGAAAAAGGAAAGAAAAGAAAAGAGAAAGAAATGGCACGCAAACCGAGACAGCTGTGCATCCTCCAACTGGACTCCAAATTGGTCCCAGATCACATCCTGATGCACAGAAAACCACCCACAACCACACACAGCCAAGAAACAACAGATTATCCATTAATAAACCATTAAATACAATATTACAATAATACATGGTTCATTAAATAGAAATGGATAATCAGGCCTTGATGTTACAAAATCAGTAGTCACAAGGTTGCAACTTGAAATTTTTAGAAATTATTTGATGACATAAATGATTTTGAGTGTCTTTGTAATTAGAAAAGACACCACCTTTTAGCTACAGATTACTCTAGTTTTCACTTTTTCACTTTTTTTTTTACTAAAAGGTTACTTTGCATGTATACTCCTAAAAAGTTCTTTAATTACATATTTGCCCATGTAGTTAACTAATTGTCTGTATACCCTCACTTCTTTCTCCATTTGCCTCTACATCCTTTACATTAATGCAAACGTTTACCATTCTTTACTCCTAATAACATCAGTTTTCGCATTAGATACCATCTAAAATTACAAATATATCGCTTTATGAAATAAAATCCCACCAAAAAGAAAACTCTAATGAGAAACTAGAGAGTTCAATGTCTACGTTCTTCACCACTTCTATCACATGAGGAGAGGACCACCTTCTCCAACGTTTTTTTTTTGTTAACGGTAAACTTTATATAAATGAAAAGTTCAAACACAACAAGTTCAATACCATATTGCAGTCCAGGTGGATAAAAAAATTCCCACCACAAAAACAAGAGTGATGAACAACAGGCGATAACACACCAGGCTCACACAAGGTGTTCAAACTGTATCAAAAATTAAGAAGTTCGATTAATAAAACATTAATCCTGAGAAGGGACTTCATCCTCAGAGATCTGATGAGGCAGTCGCGGGGCATGAGAAGTATGCTCCATTACACAATCACTTTCCAAAGATGTTATTGCACGCATATTATCATCTTTTTCAAAGCCTGAATCCAAACAATTGAACCAACAAAGACAAAGAGATAAAATGTCATTAGTTACAATGTTAGGAGTAGTGCACTTTCCTCTAAAATTTCTGTTATTCCGTTCCTTCCAAATGGACCACAGAGTAACCTGAATCAAAGTGTATCTTCCTTTAGATGAAAGATCAGATTTCAGTGGAAGAATACATGAAAATAAATCAGCAATAGAACTAATGGCAGGATATAAAGGTCCCTGCAAAAAGGCATGCCAAACAGCTGTGGCGAAAGAACAATTGATAAATAAATGATTAATTGATTCCTCATATCTATTGCAAAAGATACAACTATCAGAACCAGTTCAACCCTTTTTACAAAGGTTGACTTTAGTTAGAATCTTATTAAAAAGAACCAACCAAGAGAAGAGTTTAGCCTTTAAAGGGGCCCAGCTGAGCTAGATGTAATCATAGAAATGAAATCTAAGCCCACCATCGTTTATCACCTTATACACGGAATTGACAGTGTACTTACTACTCGAAGGTGACCACTCAATAGTGTCTTCTTTAGGACAGAGCAACATAATGTTAATAATATCTGTGAAGAGATCAGCCTATGCTTGTATGGATCCAATGTTGGCTAAAGAAGAAGTTTCAGTAAATAACTTGTGGAAATCTGCTCGATAAATTTCAACTGTTCTCGCAATTGAAGCCTTTTTAAATTTAGCGAGTTTAAAAAGATCGGGGAGTAGATTCTTTATTTTTTCCCCACACCACCATCTGTTTTCCTAGAAAATAATACTATTACCATTATTAACTTGAAAAGTGGTGAAATTATTAAAGAAATTGAAACAGGCCTTTATTTCATGCTAAATTGGGGAAGACCTTCCAGTAGAGGTATTCAAAAGTGTCTCTGGTCAAGATCTCGAGAAATATCTAGCCTTCAAAATTTCTTTCCACTTTAGAAAGTTAGAGTTTGATAGTAGTTGCTAAAGTAGCTTAGTTTTTAGGGCTAAGTTAAAACTTTTGATATTTATGATGCCCCATCCCCCATGATTTTTATCCTTGCAGAGTGCAGCCCACTTAGCTAGGTGGAGAATGGTTGAGGACGAAGATTTCCAAAGGAATTTTCACCTAAGTTTGTCGATAGCATTTGCCACCTTAACTAACAGATGAAGAACCGAAAGATAACAGGTGGGAATGGCTGAGAGGACAGAATTAACCAAAGTCAGTCTACCACCTAAAAATAATTGATTGGCCTTCCAAAATGAAAGTTTTTTGGATAATTTTTCAAGAACTGGTGACCAATCTGTAACAGTAGCCCTTCTGTAGTGTAAGGGTAAACCCAAATATCTGATGGGAAGAAGGGATGTGGAACAACCAAGAATTTGGGAAGATCTAAAGGTAGCATCAACTGGAACCCCAATACCAGTAAGAGATGATTTCTGAAAATTTATTTTTAATCCTGAACAAGTTTGGAAACAACACAGAATCCGCTTGATATTAATTATATTTTCCTTAGTAGCTGAGAGAAATAAGATAGTATCATCAGCATATTGTATATTAACTATGTGTAGTCCACTGTTAGGCAGTTGAATGCCTGAAATCAAATTTTGCTCCACAGCTAGAGGTAACATCCTATTAAGGATGTTAGTAACAACTATAAATAGGAGTGGCGATAATGGATCACCTTGTCGCAGTCCATTTGAAGATTGGAAGAAACCTTTAGGAGATCTATTAATTAAAATAGAAAAATGAACAGTGGAAATGTACATATTTATCCAATTTGTCCATGTGAATCTACAACCCATTCCTGTTAGGAAATCCAATAGAAAGTCCCAATTAACGTTATGAAATGCTTTTTCAAAATCCAACTTTAACACATATCCAGGAATGTCCATCACTTTCAAATAGTGTAGAGTTTCTTGAGCTACCAAGAAACAATCTCCAATATATCTTCCCGGAATAAAAGCACATTGAGAATTGTCTATAATAGTATCTAAAACAGAGGAAAATCTTGAAGCCAATGTCTTAGTAATTATTTTGTACAAACTATTTACTAGACTGATATGTCTAAAATCTCTAATACATTGTGCACCTTCCACTTTGGGAATCAAGGAGATAAAAGTTTGATTGATAGGTGCTAAAAAATTAGGATCTGTGCAAGTATGAAAGCTAGTGAATACTTGCAGAACGTCTGACTTAACTAGGTCCCAAAATTGCTAGAAGAAACATAAAGGAAAGCCATCAGGACCCGGGGCCTTATCACCAGGTAATAACTTAACATTTTTATAGATTTCTTCTAACGAGAAGACTGCTTCCAAAGTCTCAAGGTGCTGAATTTTTGTAGGTATTAGTAGGTCCCAGTTTAATGCTAGAATGAAACCTTTATAATTATTGAAAAGGTTAGTAAAATGGTCCTCTACTTCCTTGGATATTATAACAGGGGAATAGGTGATGAGGTCCCTGATCTTCAGGGAGAGGATAGCATTCTTTCTCCTTCGACATTTGACCATGTTGTGAAAGAAGGAAGTGTTCAGATCCTCTTCTTGGAGTCATTGAATTCTAGATTTTTGCTTCCAGTAGACTTCTTGTTCGTAAAGCAGGGAATGATGTTCACTTAGAATATCTTTCTTTAGAGTCACAAGGGTATCATGGAGTTGGGAGGATTCTGCTAGAGCATCGATGAGCACAATTTGTGACTCAATAGATAGTAATCTATTGTATCTTTTCTCTCTAACAGGTTTAATCCAACCTCTTATTTGTCTTTTTAGGATTTTTAGTCTGAAAGCAAATTGGACCACAAGGGAGGGTGAGAGACAAATATGCCGGGATTGTTGCCAGTAGGTTTCTATAAAGGGAACAAATCCCTCAAGCAAGAGCCAAGATTTATAGAATTTAAAAGGTATAAGGCCCCAATCAATGGGAATGGTGTTTAAAGTGATAGGAATATGGTCGGAGGCCATCCTAGAATTGCCCATACAATAAGAGTTGGGGAATTTGTCAGCCCTATCAGGTGATATAAGAAATCGATCAAGTTAGACCATAGTGGGTTGCGATTGCATGTTAGACCAAGTATATTTAAAATTACTTGGGGAAACATCCACTAAAAAATTACTATTTATAAAAGCATTGAACAGTTTCATATTAGATGATATGGAACTTCTACCAAAATGTTCATAAGTATATCTGATTAAATTAAAATCTCCTCCAATGACCTAATTGGAGTTCACCCTATTTCTAATGGATTGTAGTTCCTCCAGAAAATTAATTTTAAGTCTATAGACACCGGTAAGCCACTAGTCAAATGCATCAGAATGGTTTCTGAAGTTTAAAGACAAACTGAAATAGACGTATATTGTGTTAATCAAAGTGATATCTCTATCATCCCAACCATTTAGAATTCCCCTAGAAGCTTCTGTCGAGAGAATGAAAGACCACTTATTATGTATTCCAGCTCCCAGGTATCGAAAGCTATCAGGAGAAAAATTCTCTAACTTAGTCTCACAAATAATGAGGATATTGCATTTTGTGGTTCTCTCTAAGTTATTAATGGTTCTTTTTTTCCCATCGGAACCCAACCCTCTATTATTACCACCTTCTCCAATGTTGCTCTCTCCTTTCCTCACCCATGAATCTCTCGAGCACGAACTCCTCTACCTTGTTAAAAATGCTCTTGTCCTTGATTACAAAGGATTAGTATCCAACAACATCTTCGCTTTCCTCACCTTAAATGAGTTGTCATAACTCTTGCTCACCATGTCTTACTTTACTTTTCCATACTACGTTGGTGTTGGCAACTCGATCCGAAAGGCGTTGTATATAAGGGCAACTCGATACGAAAGGCGTTGTATATAAGGAATAAGGCTGTAAGTGTGTTGGGTATCACTCGTTAGCTCAACCCGATTCGATTCTTCAGGAATGGTTTAAGGTAGAGATTTTATATACCTGTTAATCTTTTAACCTATCATTTGCTAATTCATCAATATAATGGATTAATATTCTGATAATATACTACGGATAATCCGTTGATATGTTACTCAATATAAATTAATAAATTTACAATAATACTAATTATTTAAACATCCTATATATATAAATATATAACATGAAATAAAGTCTTCAACCCTAAACTTAGCATGCCATACGTGCGGCGACCTCAACCTAAGCATGCCATACTGCGATACTCCCAAACGTGCGGCTGTGCCGCTGTGTCCGCTACTCACAAATCCCAATCTCCGGACTCCGATAGTGCGACACAGGCGCCACTCCGCTAGCCCTGCCGGCCGCCACTCCGCTAGCCCTGCCGGCCGCCACTCCTCCAGCCGCAGCCCACATCTGCGGTTTCTTCTCTCCTTTCCCTTTCTCTCAGCTCGAACTTCCCCACCCCTTTCAAATCGACCCACAAATTGAAGAAGAAGAAGCAAAGTTGAGGAAAAGGAGACGAGGAGTAACAGAGGTCGAGGAGAACCCATCTCTCACTTCTGGGTCGAAACCTGTTTTTTTTCTTCTGGCCGTTGCAGCTCCTCTCTGATATATGATTTCGTCTCACGAATGATGAGCGAGTTCCGAATCTTCGATTCCTTCCCTGCATAGTACGAACGGGGCCCTCTTCGATGGCGAAGCGGCTGTACGAGGTCTGGGAAGGGAATAATGTAAGTTTTATGTGCTTATTTTCTGCCATTTGTTTTTGTTGATGTGTTGGTTGTACTGTTGATGGTGGCTGGTAGATCGAGTTGGAGACTTGGGGGATTCTGGTTGAGATTCAGATTTCACATTATATAAAGCGGCCGGCAGCATTATGTTGGCTGGCTGTTTTTGTTTCAAAACAATATATATTATGTTAAACCATTATGTGAGCATTCAGTGTATATTATGTGAACAATATCATATATCATTATATCATTGGCAGTATGGTAATGTTTTGTGGTGTTTTTCACAGCTATGCATTATTGTAATTGATATGGATATTGTCTAATATTTTGAACTATCTCTATTTTAGATTTTTAGCTTAATCCTTTCTCAATCGTAATTATCTAGTATTATCTTTGATTGCTATATTATCAACTCTTATGATGTTATTAGAAATCAATAAAATGATTATCTTGGGCTCAATTCAACCTGTGAAAAGCCCATGAAATGATATAAGTCTAGATTTTACAACAAAAAATAACCTCACCCGTTTCACTTGCCAAGCCTATTTGCCACATGTTACCTTGATGGATAATGGGTAGGGTAACAGCCAGAAATTTTTAAGACGTGTATTCATCCGAAAAGTTACTCGTTAGGAAAAGACGAATTAGGGTTAAGGTAGACCCTAAATCCAACCCAACTTGACTCGTTTACACCCTTAATGAGGGACTTCATCAGTTGGCATCTCTTCCATGGCTTGCATGGTGACTTGCTCATCGTGGTTCCTGACGACGATTTGGACCTCAAAGGTGAGCTTGGAATGGAGTTTGGCCTTGGAGCGACAAACCCATTCCCTTGATATGCCAATCTTCTCCGCCTCATCAAGAGCAAAGGCTGCCGCCATGAAGAAGAAGTCGTAGAGACGTTGGTAGTTGGATTTGATCAAGTAAGTTGGAAGAGGAAACAGAGAAACCAGGGATAAATTGGTAATCTAGCATGTCATAACGGTTAAATTGATGTCAGAAACCCCCTAGTTAACATCAACGGCATAAAGGCATACGAAGAAAGAAGTGAGGGATATACAGTCAAGTAGTTGAACAATAGGAGTAAATATGTAATTGAAGAACTTTCTAATGGTATATCTGCAAAGAACCCTTACTAAAATGGAAATTTCTACAGAACAAGCTTTAACTTATTTTGCTAACCTTTGTGTTTTTGGTACTAGATACGCATCAATTTTGGAGTTGAGCCTAAACCTTGAATACAGACTAATTTTGACTTATAAGTTGGAAATTGAAGTTTCATTAGAGGTAAAAATCTTAAAATAGAGTCTAAATCCTAAAACATGAACCTAAAAAGGTAATTCATGGAGACAGCCCTAGTTTCTCCTGATCGTTTTGGTTTCATTCGATGGAGGGTTCACTCCTAAACGCTCGCATAATCTTCAGACTTCTCTCCTTCTTGCACACAATGTGGTTTCTCAATTTCTTCTTATTCTAATAATCTGGAATTCTTTTTCCAATTCTTAAGAAGTTTGTACATAATTTCAGGTTTTGGAGGTGTCACTTCTAGAAACTTTATATCACACCCTTCTGCAACTATCCGCAGACATATCTCAACATCAATGTCAAGTTGCAAGCATTAGTCTTGAGAAACAAAGATTAACTGACATTTGTGAGATCTCTGACGTGCTCTTTGAAGAACTGGAAGGACAGTTTGGGCGATTCATGCCCTATAGATGTTTACTCTCTCCTACTATATCAAGGAAATCATCAATATGTGACAATAATGATCTGCATTCGGATACACAACCTTCTACTAAATACCTTGTCATCCTTTTAAGGTGTTGTGTGATTGTACTGCATCCACTGGAGTTGAAAGATCCCGTCTCTACCTCTGACAAATGCCGAATTCTTATAAAATTGATCAAAGAATTCTGCTGCTTGGATCACACAACACAGCTTCCTCATCAATGCACTTGTGAGGAGTCAAGTTGTTGTGCATGTTTTTTCAAGAAATGTGATCCATTAATCAGTTTGCGGTGCTCTCTCCTTGAGGTAACATCATTTTCCAATGTATGAATCTATACAGACATAATTTCTTATCTTTGTTAGGGGAGTGATTAAAGTTTTTTGTTTTGCCATTGCTTGTTGACATTTTAGACATATGAATTGTTTGCCTATGTAAGCACTAGGTGCAGACATACTGTCTGTCTGGGTATGTCCTCATGCTTCTGTTGATAGCAGTGTCTCTGATTCTCCATCTTTTTTAAGGAGATGGTACTGAAGATCAATTAACTGTGAGGATGACCTACCACACCTGGACTAATTTAGATGAGGAAAGAAGAAGGGAATTTTGATACCAGAGTTGTGGTAATCTTTCTTGCATAACTTGCCAATTTTGCATCTTGAAGTACAATTTCCAAGAATTCACCTCACATGTTAATGGAGAGTTATTTATGCGTTGTGGAATGGGTCATGTGGGTCCATCTAATCGTTTCTTACTGTTAAAGGATCTCATTGATCACTACAATAGCCACACTTGAAATTTGTGTGTGTAATTGTAGATGTAAAGAAAATGTTATAGCTAAAACCCAAGGTAACTGCTGAAACAAATGCTCAACACTACCAAGTTTATTATAAACATAATTACACTATATATGTCTTTGAGTCAAAGAACCTTATATTCTTATTTTATTTGATGGCAATAGGCATTGTAGCTGAATATTACTTGAAAAAAACTTGTTTTGTGGTCTTTGGATATTTGATGAGTATACCACCACATGAGTTGGTAGAATCAAAGAAAGCTGAAAATTTTATTATCTAATCACCTTCTTTCTGTCAGTCTTCTCCCCCAATCCTTCACCTAATATGACCATAAATATGTATTTTAGTATCTCAGTGTTGAATCAAGCTTTAACTTGATAACTCTTCAGTTATAGCTGTTTATTTTCAGGCATTTGTGGATGAGTTATTGATACATCAGCATATCAAAAAGCTATTTATGGAGACAGATAACTTTTTTGGTATTAACCAGAAGTTGATTGTGCCTCATAGTAGATTTATTGGCATGGCTGCGATTCTGGAGCTAATTTCTGCTCATTTTATCTTAGCGGTTCATGATGACGACTTCAGCAAATTTCTTCTTTCAATATTCTGCTTTCATGGGATGGATCATGCGATTCCACAACTAAGCTTGACAGCTATCATGCCTCTGCTAAGGACCACAGTCATATGTTCTGTCCCACGTATGCTCCAAGTGCACCTCATTTTGCTGGCTTCAAGAACTGTTGGAATTTATGTTTCTCCAACTAGTGGGGTATCGAATATAATGCTATTGCATAACCATATAGCCGCATTTGATCAATCAGTTGATCTTTACAGATGTCTTATGGTTAGTTTGCCAGTGGCCATCAATTTTACTCAAACTAATAATCAGTCAGGATTTTGGTTTAAGAATTCATGCAGATCAGAATGTTTTCTGCATCTATCAACCAATTCTTACCTTCAGCCAGCTACATATGAGAAAGTTAACTCCCACATTCTCAAGTTAGTTGAACTCTGTGACAAGCATTCTAATGATACGTTTTGTCAAACCAAAGGAAATGAGGTGAATGATGCCATGGCTTTTGTTGAAGAAAACATTCTTATAATAGAAGAATCATTCAGAAAAGAGGCCTTCCTATTTCTAAAGTTCATACTAACAATCAATGTTTCCTGTGAATCTGGAGTTGATGTGGTCGTTAAAACTGAAATAAATTGGCAAGATGTCTACTGTTCTGCGGCACTACTGAAGTTAATGAGTTCTTTACTTTCAAAAATTGTGTCGGTTTTCAAAGACCATGGGGCTTCAGATAGCATAAAAATTTCAAAAGATCATCATCTGTGGAGGGAGTACGAATTTTTATTTTGGATACTCTATTCTTTCAATCAGTCTTGTGGGAATCAGATGGCACCAAATGTTGCATGTGAACTGCTGGAAGCCAATCCTGCAAGTTATGATGTGATACATCTGGTGCTATCACATTTTATAGGCTTGTTATTCTATAGCTTACAAGATAGACATGTGCATCTGTGGAAGGGCTGTATTTTAATGATAATATCGTTGTTGCATCTTCTTAGTTTTAAAGAAGGTAATTTAGATTCATTGAAGCCATTATTCAGTCACTTTGGAACTTCTTTCATCTCTTCCCTTAGCCAATCTAAAGTGACACAGGTGAAGTATTATTTGAAGTATTTTATTTTTTAAGATTTTCTTCTTCGACTATGCAACACCCATCTAATACATTCTGCACTTGTTTAAATTAATTTTCTTTCAGGAGAAATCATGTCGAAGGTCAAGTTTTGTGATTGCTTCAAATTTTCAGAAGATTCAAACTCTTTATTTACAAAATGCGTCAAGTCTTTTAACCTTTGGAAACAGAGGGTATGTTATATGAAGAACTTATGTTATCCTATGTTTGTCTTTCATAGCATTTTTGCTTTGAAATTTCTGTTTTTAAGTGATAAAATTTACTCAGAACATTCTCATAGTTCATAGGATGTTATAATAAATAATCTGTATAGTTTTTAGAAACAATTAAGTTATAATAGTACCTAAATTTAAAAGGTGTTCATGATAGAATGACTTGAGTTCCAGGGAGTTGTGAGAGGACGTCTACTGCTGTCATAGTGTGCATTTAGGATCAGGACTATCTTTTTCCCAAGCAATCAGCCTATATTGCAGAATTTGGTATTGGAAATGACAGGAAAGGCAAATATGGGCTGTATCTTAAACATCTGTATACATCTAGTTTGAATTAAGTTTAAAGTTTTGAGTGATGCCATCTCTAGATCATATGCTTGATATTGCATTTGCTATATCTAAATGAATTGTTGATGTCTACTAACATCACCTGATAGTGATGCCTTGAACCAACTTTATTTCATGAAGCACCCGGGTGGAACCCATCTTACATTTAGTACTGATTACAATGTAGGACCTTGGCGAAATATGTGTAATCAAATTAGTATTGTTGGACATATTGTTGTTAGAATCTTGGTGGATTTCCTGATTTGTTTTGGTTTGTTGAGTTAAAATTGCTCTCTGAAAATTCGATAACAATATTGATGTCTTGAAGACGAATGACTACTGCTTCCCCCTTTTCTTTGGAAAGAAAAGGCATGGCATTGATGATTTAGGACGTAAGGTGTTGTACACTAATTATATTTTGAGAACAAGAAGTATCATTTATGGGACCATAAAACTCTCTAGTACGGTAAGAAGCTTTTACAAAAAGTGTCAAAAGGACTGCAGTTAATTGATGCCACATCTAAGATATGTTAGAAATAATCTACAGTATTATTACTATAATAGTGGGACAGGGATGCAACAAGATACAGACATGTTGACATGGCAATCAGTGAAAAATAGGACTCGGATGTGGGAAGGACAACTCATAACATTTGAATATATATGCAATTAGAAAGTATGACACAAATATGAACACACAAAAGTAAAAATTAGCAGGAAAAATATAGAAAAAATGATTAATGGTAGGAGAAGAACGTGAACAATAACACAGAATATTTCACCAACTGATCAACAGCAAACAGTGTTGCAAGGCATGCTGGATACATGTTGGTATTTTCTTTTTATTTCTTGAATTGAAAATATATTGTGCTAGGTGTTTGAAATGTGTCCTTGAGGTGTCCGTAAAGTGTCTGAGTGTTGGTGTCTAATAAATGTCAGACATGGACATAGGATCGTTCTAGAAGTGTTTCTGCTTCTTTGCTTGGAATGCTTGCATTTATTATGATTGTTATTATTCCATTCCAAATATTCTACACAGAGATTTCTTTTTATAAGGATATAAGCCTTTTACAGGATGGACACTGAAGGCAGTATCATAAAACTAGAAGATCAATCCGAATTTCCAATTAGGGATCAGGAGGAGATGGAGCTTAATATGGCTGAAATTGATAGATGCAACGGCGAGAATTATCTTTCCCTCACGGGCTGTAATCATTCAGATATTGATGATTTGGCCAACTTTATTGACTGCATGCAAAGGAAAGATTACTTCGCTTTATTGATGAATTTGAGGAAATTTAGGAAATGGAAACGTAAAAAAATAGCAGTTGCGCGACACCAGGAAAGATCTAAAAGGGCATGGATGATGATTAAAAAAGGCAATCAGAAATGCCAGCATTGATCTCTTTGACATGCGTCTCTGGTGATAGAAAGAACAATTCCGGAATAATGCCACACAATATGGCATTGATGCACGGTCAGCTGTAAGTTTGGTGGTATCAATTTCCAATGCAAAACGCACTTGAGTGTGCGTCATTAAAAAGGTCTTCTTTCCAGTTAAATGATATTCAGATAAAATCCAATTGAAAAAAAATCCTATTCTGTGCTGGATGGATTTGGTTCTTGGTTGTTCCAAGCATGGTACCAAATATACGTGTTGGCAAAATATTGTTGATGGTTTCCATACGTGTTTTCCTTAAAGTATGGAAATGATACATAGGGGAATATTCAAAAATACTGTATTTTAGTCTCATGTTAGGTCGAGTTTGACTCATCGATTGACAGGTTATTTCTACACTGAGCCTTGCCACCCAGACATAGGCAACTTGGTTTTTATTTCAACGGCCTGTTCTCATCTTCTCAGTCCACTTGGATCCTTGCTTCATTCCTATGTTTTAATTGTGCTTAGTTTTTCTATTAACTTATTGTTAGAAATAGGATACCAATCTATATACTCATATAACTGTATATTTTTTAGAGATGGGAGTGGCAACATCTAAGATAGTTTTTAATTAAACTCTACATCTCCTACACTAGGGTGTTCTCTCGTTTCTAAGTTTTCTTTATATTAAATGTTGTGAGAATTCTTTATTTTAAACATATTAAGCATTTTTAAGTATAATTTATACATTTATTAAGTATTTTGGTATTATTTATGTTTCAAGAGTGTTTATGTAATGTATTTTAATGCGATACATGTTTAGAAAGTAGATTTAAATAGTTTTAGACATAGATTAGTACTTAGCTTATCTTAAAGTTTTAAATTGAAATTTGAAGTTTTTTTATCATTTTTATAGACTTTTGTAAATTTATCGTATTTTTATTGACATTTTAATTGATGTTTTCTAATTTTGCTGGACTTTGACATTCAAAATCATGGTTTTAAAAATCGGATCAAGTGAGTCAATTGAACCAGATTGAATCGAATCAGTAGTTGAATATCTAGTTTTTTAAAAGAGAAAACCAATTGGATGATTAAACTAACATGAATCACTTCAAACTGCCTTGAATTGGTTAAAATTGCTTGGTTGAATCACCTGTTCAACCACTCAGTCTTGTGCGATATATAAAACAAACAAAAAAAATCCCCCTAAGAAATAAGAATTAAAACATAGAAAAACACTAAGTGCTCATGTCAGAACGTGATTTTTGGGTTGTGTTTTCCTCGGTCTTTGTAAAATTTGAGAAGTATTGCATGTTAAATTTATTCTTCCATGTAAAGCTTATGGTGATATATTTATCATTTCTTCAGGATATTGGATCTGAAATCTGATGCAGAAGTTCCTTCAACCATACTTACAGATATATCTACGGTTGGTCACTAAAGTTTGTAAATAATCTGAACAAACAAAGCCACTGTTGCCTCCTCCGATGTGGTCGGAACTGAAGGCACTTTTTGGCTCTCCCTTAAGTCACATCCCATGATGCAAATTCAACAAAATCTGAAGACCCTCAGGATCCTCTAATTTCTCAGGAGAAAGCTAAGACTATTAATTGGGTTTTGAGTTGTGATCCAAATGTCATAAAGTAAATCCATGGAGCCGAACTAGAGACGCATTATAATCAAGGTATGAAGATATTAACAGATTTTGATATTTTAGTTAGTCAATTTTTCCCTAAGAAACTCAACCTCGAGGGTATCAATCGGAAACTAGTGGATTTCTCAAATTATTAAAAATTTTCCCATGTGTTACAATTGACGACTTACAATTGACCACCCCTGTAGGTACCAAATATTCTAGGAATCTCTCCAAGAAAGTATGCCACGTCAAGACCACTTGACAATAGAGATTCACGTTAGATTTGATCAAATCCAACCCAAAATATTGTTAGATTCTCTTGTCTTTTTTTCCTTTGCACACGATAAAGAGATAATATTATATTCACTTAGTTATAAAATTATTAGCGAATGTTACAAAAAACAAGTCTATTGAGTTACCAAAATGTCAAAATACAAGAAAGTCTAAATAATCAATCTGTCTAAACAAACAGAGCATTATAGTATGTAAGTCTACAAAAAATATGATTAATCAAAGATTAACTCAAAGCTTCGACTTATCGAATTACTTCTTGAATTTAGGGGATCGTAAGCAGAGGCAGTCGAAGGATTAGTAATGATAGGAATGGGCACCAAGGAAAGTCCAATTGATGAAGTAATAAATTAGGTTACCAAATTTGCTTTGTCTTGTTTCCATTCTTGTTGCATCTGATAAATTCTTTGAGAAATGGCCTCATTTACATGACTTGTACCTAAATTATTTGACCAACAGGCAATTAACGAAATGATATGAAAAAAAATTTGAGACGAAGATTTAAAGGAATTTTTGAAGATTTTATTATTTCTTTTATTCCAAATAGACTAGAATAATGCTGGAATGAGAATATTCTAGCCCTTTCTCGTAATTTGGTGCTTAACATGTAACATGTATAAATAAATTGAATAATCCAAAAATACCAATCTCAGATAAACTAAATATGAAATTGAGGAAGAAACTCCATACCTTAGTAGTCAAAGGACAATGTAGAAATAAATGATTTGTAGATTCAATTAGAACTCCACATGAAACACAATTTAACGGACCAACCCGTCCTTTCTTTGATAAATTAGCACATAAGAGAATTTTATCATTAATCATCAACTATATAAAATTTTTTAACTTTTAATGGAACCTTACTCTTACAAAGACAATGGGCGAATGGTGACCTAAGCCCCCCAATCATTTAAGAGCGAATAACAAGATTTAACTGAATAGGATTTATTAATAGAAGGTTCTCAGGAGATGGTATCTCATTCCTGGTTTAATGGCAGTCCTTTCATGATATTCTCAAAATTCTCTCGTTGTTGTTGCAAAACATCCACATTTCCATTTTGCATCATAGAATGATAAAACAAACTTTAATAATCTAAAGAATATAAAGTTAGTATTTTTCTGGTAGTTACTTTCCTATGTTTGGAAACAAGGAAAAGATCAGGTAGGGTATTTTTTAAAGTCATATCTTTGGTCTATTTATTTTCTCAAAAGATAGTTTTCTTCCCCATTTTAGACCATAAATCTGGAAAAAGCATTAACGATTGGAAAACAATGTTAAGCTCTTGCCATAATGGTGAACCTTGGCATGAGGAGAGACATTAAGAACGACACCCTGCCAAAATCTAGAATAGTAGCGGACTTTAATGAGTTTCGGTCATTTTAGTTTAGAATTATTATATAGCAATTGCCACAAAAGCTTATACTTCAATGTCAAGCTAAAGTTTCTAATATTAATAATTTTCCACCCATTCTACTCCTTATTAGGGCAAATATTCTCTCACTTAGCTAAATGGTAGCTAGAGTTGTGATCCAGGGAGGATTGCTACAAAAACTTATGTCCGAGCCTATCAATTTCTTTTTTTTCTCGAACTGGAAGATGGAGAACTAAAAGGTAAGAAGTAGAGATTGTAGATAAAACAGAGTGGACCAAGGTTAGTCTACCACCTAAAGATAAGTATCTAGATTTCCAAGATGATAATTTAGTCAAGATTTTATCCAACACAGGGGACCAATCATTATAAGATACTTTCTTGAAATGGAGTGGAAGATCGATATATTTGATGAGTAAGGTCATAGACTTACTCCCTAAGATATCACTGTGTCATAAAATCAACTCGTTAGATACACCCATATCTATTATGGAAGACTTATGGAAATTGATCTTCAGGCCAGTACATGTTTGAAAACAGCACAGAATTTTCTTAACATTGAACATGTGTTCTATCGATGGAGATAGAAAAAGAATGATGTCATCGATATATTGTATATTAACCACATTAGAACCACCATGAGAGAACTGAATTCTAGAAATAAGATCGTTTTGGGATCTCAAAGCTAACATTCTATTTAAAACATGTGTGGCCACAATGAATAAAAGCAGTGAGAGTAGGCTGCCTTGCCTTAATCCATTAGTAGTACCAAAATATCTCTTTGGTGACCCATTAATCAAAACAGAATATCTAACTGAGGAGATGCACATGCTGATCCAACATACCCACCTCTCACCACAGCTTAAGTCACAAAGGGTATTCAATAAAAATTCCTAATTGACATTATCAAATATTTTTTCAAAATCTAATTTAAAGATAAAACATGGAATATTTGACTGATGCATATGCTAAATTGTCTCTTGGGTAACTAAAAAATAATCACCAATACTCCTTGGAAAAAAGCACATTGATTTCTGTCTAAGACATTGTTCAAAATCAAGCTAAACCTATTAGCTAAACACTTAGAGATGACTTTATAACTACTATTCAAAAGATTGATAGACCTGAAATCCTAAATGCATTAAGTTCCATCCTTCTTAGGAATGAGTGTAATAAAGATCTGATTGATTCCCTAAAGAGCACTCCTCTCTTAAGATTCAAACAAATGATTAAACATATTGAATACACCTATTTTGATATCTTCTCAAAAATTTTGGTAAAAGCACAAAGGAAAGTCATCAGGACCAAGTGATTTATCACCTAGAAGTGAAAAGGCACTAAATTTGATTTCTTCAAAGGAAAAATACCTTTCCAATATGTTAAGGTCAGGAATTTTATAGGAAATAGAAGATCCCAGTTAAGCACCCCTAAATAACCCAGAGGTTTGTTAAATAACTCTACAAAGTGTGATTCGATTTCATTACAAATTTGTTCGAGAGAATCCACAAATTCTCCATTGATATTAAAAGAAGATATAGTATTAATTCTTCTCCTGCATTTAACCATTTTATGAAAGAAGGACGTATTTAAGTCTCCCTTACGAAGCTACTATACTCTGGATCTCTGTTTTTAATAAATTTCTTGTTGTAACAGAAGATTGTAATGTTCCTTCCTAAGCTCACTTTTCGTAGTCCACATATTTGCTTGAATATTGGAGGATTCAGCCAAAGTATTGATATACTGAATCAAAGATTCAACAATTGACATCCTAAACCTACATTCCTCCTTGACAAGAATAATCTAATTTTTAATTGTAGCTTTTAATACTTTAAGTTTCCATGCAAACTTGTCAATAGGGCCACTCTTTGGCCCCGGGTATTTCCAGAATTCTTTAACCATTGCTTGAAATCCATCCATTACTAACCAAGACTTATAGAATTTAAAGGGGAACGGACCCCAACCTGGAGGAACAATATCCAAGCAAATAGGTGTATGATCAAAAGTAACTCAGGCCTTCCCCAAACAAATAGAATTGGAGTATTTGGATACCCAAGCTAGGGTAACTAAAAATCTATCTAGCTTGACCATAATAGGCTTAATTTGGAAATTGGACAACATATAAGTACAGCTATTAGGTGAGAAATCTACTAAATTTGCCTACTCAATGAAATCATCGAACATTGACATTATGGGAGTCACTGTTAGTTTGTTAGAATATTCATGGGAAAATCTAATTAAGTTGAAATCTCCTCCAATTACCTAATTGAGTCTCAATGGTGCACACAAGTACCTAATTCAGTTAAGAAATCAACCTTTGATGTGGAAGAGCAAGGCCCATAAACACTTGTGAGCCACCATTCAAATCCATTCAAATGATTTTTGAATTTTAATGAAAGGCTGAAATTTGTTGATACAAAATTAAGCATTAAAAAAAGTCAAGAGTTCCATCCTATAAGAATGCCACCTGAAGCTTCCTGGAAAGGTAAGCAAGCCCAACTATCTAACCTACGACCCCCTATAGCACAAAGAGTTGATGGGGAAAAGCATATAATGGCACGAAACTGCCATAGTTTCATAAATAATCATAGCATCACTCTTATATGTTCGAACAACATTTCTAACTATTTATCGTTTACCACTACTCCCAAGGCCTTTAATGTTCTAAGATAATATAATCATTAAAAAACTTTAGGACGATAACCAAAGAGCAGACATGTCCTTCACACAACTAAAATTCTCGTCCAGGTTTACCAAAGGTAACCCCTACAGACATCTCATTGAATCCAAAAGATTCTTGGCTTCCATGTTCGAAGCCAAAGAAATGCCTATTTTAGCACAAAAACCTTTAAAATCTTCATAGGAGTTTCACATGAAAATATTACTAGTTAAATCAAAGTTATCAGAGATCATGAAGGGAGGAGGAAGTAACAGAGGAACTAGAGACATTATCCGAAGAAAAACAAGGATTACTAAAATTACGAGCATTAACGAAAGAATTCTGATTAAGTACATCATTGATACTTGTAATAGTAGTCTACAGTGAAGCTTGAGGAGGGGCTGACTCGCAGACCATATCACCAAACTCTTCATCATCCAGGTTGTCAATCACAGCCAAAACCCTTTTTAATTTGGCCTTATTTAGCTTACGTGCCTTGATCTTCGAGGCCACAAATTTAGAAGTGGCGATAGTGATGAAAAGTTTAGAGTTTTCGACTTGGTTGAGGACCTAATGAGGTACACACCCAAGAACTTCAATAGTCTACAAATAGTGGTATTAAGTTGCTGCAAGGATGAATCTAACACATTAACCAAACCCGAAAAAGGAGAATTATCCTCCATCGTAGGGAATGTTGGGTAACTAGGTGTACTAGTCACAACTTTAGAAACAAAATTGGAAAGAATACCGACTGAGACTGGAGTAGAATGTGGTTGTGGGGCTTACTTCGGAACACTAGAAGTATTGGATTGATTGGCAACTAAATGTGTTTAGACGTTCTTCCATGGACATGGTATTTTGGTAGACTTACTATCTTTCCAACTTTTATTGTTTTGAAAGGATTTAGGAATGGGCTTAATAGGACCCCTGTGAGTTGGTGGACCTAAAGGAATAAGAGAAGAAGAGTTGGCCTAATGGTCCATGACAAAGACGATGATGAACATATATCCCAACTCTGTCTAAATTTAATAGGGTAAACATTCTTAGAAAGAGTGAAAAATTTGACTTCAAGAATTTCTTTTCTAGTAAAACCCTAACCTTGATCTTAGCAAATCTAAGGTACTTTGCTCGATCAAGGGAGAAATCCTTCCAAAAGGTCTACAAAATCCAAAACCATCTTCTAAAATAAGTTGACATTCCATAGGTGGTGAGGGATGCCCTCTAGCGGAATTCAATGCCTTTCTTCATGCAGGGTGAGAACTGCATTAGAAAAAATCGACCAGGGTGCAAAGGACATAGGAATAGAAACCAAAGTAGACCCATAAGCATAAAGCGCAACATCCCTAGCAGCAGGAGAGGGGAACTTAAGAAGAAACTTCCTAGGAAAAAAGTCATATACCTCCCACTTAGTTGTATTTGGCCATTGGGAGAAGAGATGAGACTCCAAACCATCTTTAGAGAGATGAGGGGAGTGAGAGGTGATAATAGCACAAGATGAGTAAAAATGAAGTTGGTCACAGACTTCGTCAAAGAAGGGAATAATAATGGGATGATGAGGAGACAATCCCGCCATATGGATATCATGAATACTATTGCGTAGCCTACGAGGAAAGAATCAACATAATGCAACAGAGTGATTAGGTGAGCCGCATTTAAAACAGACATCCTTAAATTTATAGTATACCTTATTACGTCCATGCAACCCACACTTAAACCATCCACCTGTCCTGCCATAGTAGAGAATAAGTGGTGATTTAATCTTCTTCCTCATCACCAACCTCTGGCCTGTCCTAGGAGAAGAAGGAAGACTACTATGTAAACCTTGCTGTGTCGAAGGGACCAGGCTCGTCCGAGTCTTACAATTATGCAAGGGGGAAGCAAGGGATGAGAACCGAGAGCCGAAGCAAGATATTAAGAGAGGAGACGAAATAACTAAGAGAAGAGGTATAGAATTGGCGAAGCTGAGATTGTGGTTGTCAGAAAATCCTTGACTGACAAGATTATTAAATGGGAGAGAGCATGCATCTTCAACTTTTTGAAAAGGGCGGCAACATATAGAAGTTTCGCAATGTAAGCTATCCTCAGCGATAAATTCCGTAGAGTATGGGAAAGATATCAAATCGTCAAGGACAACGAAGCCATCAACCTTCCTTCCTTTGTCATTAACCTTTGGAATTAAACTTTCATTGATAATATTACTGTTTGCTTGTAAACTAGTATTGAAATGATAATATTCTTGGGAAGCTAAAAAGTCGAGTAATGCTAGACGTTAGACAAAACAACTGAGGATGAACTGTCACTTGTCTCCCAGTTGGGATTCTGACAACCCACCACACACGTTTTACAATACAAGGAAATCCCTCCCTCCGACCAATAATCTGACTCACTATAGATAGATCGATGAATGGTCGATAACCACCCTTTCGACGACACAACCAAGGACTCATTCCAACAAGGGTCATTTTTGCTAAGAGAAACCCTCAAGGAAAAGGAGATAATCCCATTAAAATTGAAATTTCCTAAGGCATCAAAACATAAAACACTATGGGATCCTTGATCTAGAATAGGATTATGCAGTGGAACAGACCCACCATCTGATGATTGATGAGTGATGGCATTATCACCTTCATCCACAAATGTTTTTCCAATCGGGGAAGACAACAAAATAGACTAGGCATCCATCGACTCTGGCAAATCAAACTCATGCATCAAAGACCAACCAGTACCAAGACTATCACAATGAAATTTCGATCGGTTAGAGGGCCACTGAGGGGGTGATGGTCGACCATGAGTAGATTCCAGGCAAGGGTTGCTTGGCAATAAAGGTCTGCTAAATGTTGGAGTATTATCGTTTTGCACTAAAATGCAACATCTCTGCCCCTCCAGATCTAAGGTATTTGATCCATTGAGACGGAAGTCTCCTAAATCTCCTGGAGAGACTCTATTCTCTTTAGGAGACACCCCAGTTTGAGTAGCCTTAAGCTGCTGCGACTTGTCCTTTTTAGAAATGGGGAAGAAGAACTCTTAGAGTGAAAAATGACTAGTGAAATAATCAAGAAAAAGGGATCTACCTTCCTTTAAGATATCTAGATCAGTTCTAAGGATCCTGTCTTCCATTGCCTCGCATGAAGATGGTGAACCCAGAACAACATACAAGGCTTCTTGAGGAAAAAAGAGAGCGTACCTTACCGACCTCCCCACCCAACGTGCATCCAAGGTCATGAGAAAAGCATGTCGAAGAACAACACACCAAGAGGATGTACTGGAGAGTAGCATCAGGGGAGGGAGAAAAAAAATTAGCCGCTAAGGGTTCATGTCATTTACTTTCCACCCTTCTCTCATCCTTTTAGCTTCTACTACTTTCTTCTATTTCTTGTATAAATCCTACTAACTATGACCATAATGGAAGAAGAAATTATCATCAATGTCTGTGAGAGAAAACAGAAGAAAAAGAAGAGTAGGAGGGTTCAACAAAAACTACAACCACAAGTACAAGTATAACTTGCTCTTCTTGTTCAACTAAAGATCCTATCATGACTCCCAATTGACATGCTCTTACATTGTCCTAAATTATGCAGTTTGCATGATTCCAATGTGTGGAGGCCCCAAACCATCGAGGAGGGCCGCTGACAAGCTCCCTCATCAAGTCTTTGCACTCCCAAGTGTGCTTGCAAATGGAAGCCCTCATTGGTGTAAATCTCGAGTTGGTGGTAAACTAGACCACCTTAACAATCATACCATTAGATTGCAAGACAAGTATAGAGCTCTGATGGTGCTACAACAGGTTGAAGACATTGGTATTGTGTCCCATGTTGGCTAAGTTGCAAGTTTGCTTGACTATCAGTAGTATCTTGCAAAACAAGAGAGATAAGCATGGACAATGGAGCAAGGAAAAAGATGATACCATATTGGAGCCTAAACGATTGAAAAATACTTTGTGAAGAAAAGATGATACTAGATGATATCATAGATCCCACCCCAACCAAACATACTTTGTTTTTTTATTGTAGGAATTCTTCTACATGAACAGACCTCTACGGAGGAATATGGTAATGCTAACTTAAGAGTCATGAAACTTTCATTCTGAAGTTCTTTGAAGAGCAGGAATAATCATGCCCTTTTATAGCAACGTGGTCTCTTAGAACGTTGCCGTTAGATGTTTGGATTATTACAAGAAGAGAAGGAAAATTAAGTTGCCAATAATTTCATGCAGGGCATAACTGAAAAGACCAATCTTGTATGAAAGGCATAACTCTAATATTATTTTTTTTCACTTTATTTTCACTTGACATCTTTTTATATCCAAACAAGGTAGAATAATTAAATTTTCTTTTTCTTTAAAAAACAAGGTGAAATAGCATAGCTTTTTCTCCAAATCTCTCTCTCTCCACAAATCTCTCACACGTACATCTGGAGAACCAAACAAACAAAAGAGTTACTACCTATATGGTAGCTGGACGACGTCCTTGCCCTCCTCGCCGCGACCCACCTCCCTACAACCTCCGGTCGAAGCGCAAAGCGATCTCTGAGGGGAAAATGCGCCCTGAGACTCCTTCGGCTGGTGAGGTGGTTCCTCTGCGGGTATCTTCTAACCCTCACTCGTAATTTTCTGTGCCATCTGGCACCAATAGCTTGAGGAGGTGCCCCTCCCCTCCCTCTGTCTCCAGATCTTCGATTGAAAGGCGGGGAGTCCCCCCCCTTCCTCTCTACGGGTAACCTCTCTAGGGGTTTCTCTGCCCTGGGCGACCTCACGTCGCCTCGATCTGGCTCGCTGACGGTCTCCTTTGGTTCGTCACTCTATTACTTACGATTTTCAGTTTCTTCTCAGGATGATGCATGTGTTTACTGTTGTTTTATTCCTAGATCATTATCGCCATCCTGGATTGTTTCCCTGGTATCTTGTTATCTTAATACTGATTTAGCAGATGCCTATGGATCGGTGATTTACAGATGTATCTCCTATTATGCTTATGTTTGCCTCAGATTTCTGGATTTTTTTGGATTAAGTTTTAGTTTTTACTCCGTCTGGGGGTTCCCTGCGGGAGGCCTCTGGGGGTTGTACCCTGGGCAACTGCACTTGATCTGTGCAGACCCTCCCTTGGACCTCGGCGTTCCGTCGGCCTTACCTTCGGTGAGCCGCCGGATCGCGACGCCTGGTTCTATTACTGTCAAGCCCGTGAAGCTTCGTGAGGTTAATTCCCCCTGCTCGGTTTGGGGTTACTCGCAATATTCCCCGCCTAATTTTAATTTAATTACTGATGAGGCTTGGGTTAATCCTACTGATTACCCCTCTTCCCCTCTTGTTCGCTCAGAAGATTATTCTGCGATCGACTTAATTAATCATATTACCTTCCCCTGCGTTGATAATGGCGCTCGTTTCAAATCTCTGTCAGAACCTCTGGGGAACGATCAAGTGTCCTCTGACATAGTTGCTGACACTGCTGAATGCGGTTCAGCTTTTTCTGACCCCGTATCCCCGTGGGTTTATGATAAATTTCCTCTTTCGTAGACCCTCCCCTTTCCCCCTTCTCTTCTTTTGGAGGTTTTTCCTGTCCTAGCGCGCAGCGTACCGCCATTCATGACTACCCTCGCATTGAGCCCCGTGCTGGCTCACCCTGCGCAGACCTTTTGTCTGCACCTGATCAGGGTCATGTCTTTGACAGGCTCGATGCACCGCCTGCTCCATTATCCCCTGCCTCTTCGCATTTTTTCGAGAAGGACTTTTCCTCTCTTTCTGACGAAGTCCTTTCGGATCCCCCATGCCCGTTTATTAACGGGTTCTATGCTGGCTCACATCTCCTGGATTTGCCTGAACCCGTTCAGCCTCTCTGTAACGCTCGAGACACGTACACTGACAGCGAGATTGCTTCCTCTCTCTGCGGCGATCCTACCTCCTCTTTCCCACGTCTCCCTATTTGTCAGATATCTTCTGACGGGTTCGGCGCTTCTGACATTCTCGACCCCCCTCCTCCTTCTATTCCGGGCTCCCGCTTCTCGCCCCTCATTTTCCATTCTGAGGCTGAGGAGCTTTCGGAGTGGACTACGGTCTCTCATCACAGAAGACCCTCTCCCCTGGTGAGTTTTTGCCGTACCTCTAAGAGCTGTTTCTCTTGTGGCCTCCTTGGCCACACTAAGGCTAACTGTAAGTACAATGGTTTGTGTTTCCGTTGTTCTTCCCCTAATCATTCGGTAGCCATCTGTAAATTTCTACAGGAAGATAAACGACCTCGACACTCTGCTAGGATGACTAGTCTTTCCCCCCACACTCCGACTATTATCCTTCCCTCTGAAAGCACATGTGATCTTCTGTTATCTCTTTCCTATTGTGCCTTAGTTTCCTCCAACACTACACAACTGTCTAAGGAACTCCTTAAGCACCACATCGCTACCCACTGGCCTCTGGCCTCGGGTGTTGAAATTAAACTTTCTGCACCTGGGAAGTTTCTTCTGCGTTTCCCCTCCCCTAAAATAATGGTTGACACCCTTAAGCTCTATGGATCATCCCTCCAAGCCCTCCCGGCCACCTATATCCAATGGTCGCCGCAAACCAACGCGGTATTTACTCTGAGGGAGG